>NDGN011447392.1:0-15307 GCA_002564285.1 Tympanoctomys barrerae
TGTGAAGAGCGCTTTGTGCAGTAAGCTCGCTGTCTCGGTTACTTTTCTTTCTCGTTACTGAGACAAAGTCCCGGCAGCCGGAAGTAAGGAAGGAGAGGCTTATTTAGCTCACAGCTTGAGCAGCTTCAGTCCATACCCAGCCGACTCCAAGGCAGTGTGGCACACGGCAGAGGGCAGCAGCTCATGGCAGCAGAAGACAGCAAAACAGCAAGAGCGAAAGCGGAGGAGCAGCAGGCAGCAAGCCCCCTGCCCTTCCTCGTGGTGCATGCAGGCTGCCTGTCCCTGGCCGGGAGCAGCACTCACACCCACAATCCCAGCATAGCACCAGCAGTCAATCGCTGACACTAGAAGCTGCCCCATGATTGCTTGAGGCTTTGGGGAGACAACTAGACAAAACCCCTAACAGGCAGTACTTAAATGTGCGGAAATGAAGGCTAAACATCGAAAGCAAGCAAATCAAGCTATAAAATCTCCATTTGTCAAATTATGATATGACTTTATTTCTGTCTTCACAGAGCCGAGCTGCTGAGTATCTCCTAAGCCTCTTGACAGCCACACGCAGTGCACCCGCATGCCATTGCCCGGCAGCGACTTCTCCGTCAGATGGACATCTCTGGAGTGAATCGATGCACAGGGTAGCTCCGGCTCACCGTTTCCAGCACTCCTCTAACCCCTGTGTGGAGCACGTCACACCTTGCCTCCTGGGCAGAGGGCAAGCAGGAGGCTCAGCTGGTGCCCCTCAGGCTCGCTGGCGCCAGCTAGGGAGAAGTCTCAGGCTCTTTCAGAAGTAGCAGAAGTATACTGCAGACAATGCGTCCAGGGCCCCTGGAACAGCTTCGGTTCATATTGCAGTATTTTGCTTTCAAACAGTATCCACTCCAGAAGCAGTAGCAGTGTCTCAAGCAGAAGCAACTGCCAGAAGCTAGTGTTTCCTTTTTTCTTCCAAAGGTTGCATTCAGAATGCAAAAGAACAAGTACACAACAAGTAAACAGAATAAGGTATCGAGTAAGTATTCAAGAGATGTGGAGTATTGTTCACCCATGGAATGAATTGTAGATTTAATCTTCAAAGCAAGTCTTTTTTCAATTTTGAAGACCATAAGTGGGAAACCTAGTAGCAATAGCTCTATATTTTGTTCCCCCAAACCATGTTCTCTTTACCATGTTCTCTGTCATCCTTTAGCTCTAAACTGCTCCCTAATAATCCCCAGTATCAGAGGTGGGAGTTGGGAAGGTGATTGGGTCACTGAGTCGCCTTGCTTATCGCTGGATTACTGTAGGAATGGGTTTTACCTAAATGTGCTGCTAGAAGGTGGGCACCAGGGGTGGCCGAGAAGTGTGCGTCTGTCCCTGGTTCCTCCCTTTTCCTGCTGTTTGCTGGTAGCTGTGCCTGGAGCCTTTCTTCTGCTGCACCCTCTGCCATGCCATTTCCCCTTGCAGCCGCGGATGGGGTCCTGTGGGCCACGGGAGCCTCGCCTTCCCTGTGGTGAGGTGGAGTCTGTGGTCCCAGCAGAGGGGAGCGTGCAATGCAGCAGGCACATGGAAAGCCACGCTCCACTGGACACGGTGACTAGGGCGGGAGTCTTTGGTTTCTAGTGCTGCTTTGGGCCCAGGATCAGTGTATCATGTCAAAATCTCTGGATTCCATTGCATCTAATTCATCCCAGTTTTCCCCACAGGTAAGATGCATGTGCTATACGGTACTGAGCCTCTGAGGAGACATGGGCTAATTCTGCAGCAGCCTCTGGCAGGAGCAGGCCAAGCCATTGCCTCAGCACAC
The DNA here is from genome assembly GCA_002564285.1 of Tympanoctomys barrerae. NCBI lineage: Eukaryota > Metazoa > Chordata > Mammalia > Rodentia > Octodontidae > Tympanoctomys > Tympanoctomys barrerae. The sequence continues at coordinate 1,781 of NDGN011447392.1, forward strand.
TTGGTGGCTCCATGCTGAGAGCCAAGGCTTTTCCTTTAGAACCAGTGAGCTTTGGGCACAGGCCTGAAGGCTCGCCGTGGCGGAGTAAACGACTTTGACATCGTGAACATTGTTCAAAGCCAACTCCAAGTTCCAGACCGGTGTCCAGACCCCAGCGCCCGCCCTGCCCAGTGGTGGTCCCGGCTTGCAATTTCCTGCAGACAGCTTTCAGTGCTGCTGCAATACGACTTAGATGTTATTAGAATACCATCTGGGGCGCTGAGGAGATAGCTCATAGAATAAGCGCTTGCCTGGCAAGCGCAGGGGCCTGAGTTCAATGCCCCATTCTGCCAAAAACAAACAAACGAAAAAGAGAATATCATTTTTGTTGTTGATTTAATTTGAATGAGATAAAACTCTAACATAAGAGGCCACGGGTTGAAGGAGCACTGAGGCAGCCCTGGCATCCGCGCTGCGGTCCCGGGCACTGGCTCACACGCTGACCGTTGGGCACGCTGCCCGCTCAGTCCCCCAGGCGCTGCCTGGCTCCTGCTGTCATCCCCGCCCCGTGTGCGCCTCTGTCTTTGTTACAAGGAGAGCGGAGTGGCTGGTGCTGGGTGATGCTGTACTGTTTACTTGCTGCGCCTCTTCGCATCCAGTGCGGTGCTGCGAGGCAAGGGAGAAAAGCGGCAGCGGCAGGAGTGAGACGCGTCCCTTCCGCTTGAAGTTTATCTTTAGAGCAAGCGCGGTAGACTCCCGGTTGCCCCCTTCTCTGAGAGTAAGCTGCGCCAAGAGGAGGCTGCGTCCTTCAAAGGGAAGTTGGCTTGCGCCCTTCCTGCCCCTGCAGAAGAGCGGCTCTGGGCAGGGGAGCCTCGGAAGGGGCGCTGTAGGCCGGGTGACGACGGCTCTGTCGCAGCTGAGCCTGGGCCCAGAACAGGAAGCCATTCTTGTTGGGGCTCTAACCGCTTCAAAGGAAATGTATGAAAATGAATATTATTTATTACTTCTATCCCTGTGGATAAATATAGCATACCAGTTATATGTACAATAATATTTTCTGGCATTTTTATAGATCATTTCTGTATAGTAAGGCTGTGGTTTTATTTCTTCAAGTGAATGATTAGCTCCCTGAGAACAAGATCCACACCCTTTGCACTTTCATGTTTATTGTAGAATCGTTAATTTTAGTAATTTGTGTACAGTAAATATCTGAGATGCTGTGGTGTTGACAAAGTAATAGCCCACCTTTTCATTGTTTCTCAGCTTGTGGAATATCATTATGCAAATATCAAAATATATTACAACTGAACAGAGAGGGAGATGGGAGAAATAAAATTCTCTGAAACGTAAGGAAATATGGATTTGCGCTCATAATTGGGGGAACCAAACACAAATGCAGGACAAAACTGCGGGTGTCGCTGCCTCAAATAGTGCTGCAGGTGACATTGCTCTGCCCGCAAGCCGAGTCTCAAGCACAAATACTTCTGTCCCCCGTAGAGCCGCCACTTGGGGAGCACCTCTGTGGTTACCTGCCCTGGTCACCACTCCTGTGCACCACCCCCAGATCTTTCAGTGACCTGCGCTACCTGTATAGTCCCTGAAGATTCAATATTTAAACCTTTGCCATAATCTAGTGCAACAGGGAGAGCCTCCGAAAGAGCTTATGTATTTCCCTTCAGAATTCGTTACTAAGATCTATGAGGAAGCAAAAGGTGCCTGAATTTAGGAGGAAGAAGGGCCTGAATAGTTAGTAAGCCATGAGGAAAGCGCAGCATGACAGGACATGGTCCAGGAGTCTCCGAAGCCCGGGCCTCCTCCGGTGAAGGGAGTAGGGATCGCCTTTTCCTGCAGGAAACCAGCCCGACTTCAGGCTCTGGCTCCAGCAGCGAAGTGGGCCAGGAAGCCCTTCCAGGATGCAGCCAGAGTGTGAAGCATAGACGGCAGTCTGCGGCTACTCGGCGCCACTCCCATAATTACTGGTTTTGAACACCTTAGGTTTATTTACATATTTGTCTTGCATTAGAAAGTAACTTGATCTCCCATAATATAAGTGGAGGGAATTATGAAGAAAAAGCATCAAGAAGCCGTGCGTGGCAAAGAGGACAAGGAGAAAGGAGGGGGCTGCGTTCTTCAGGGGCGAGCTCACCCGTCCCGCAGAGCAGACTCAGCGAACAGTGGCAGAGGCCTTCTCGCCTCGTTCCACCCCAGCTACCCGGGAGCACGGCGAGCATCAGGAGCCCGAAGGGTGGTGGACTGACCCGACCCAGCCGGAACCCGGAGCGAGCGGCGCTAAGGGCGAATGAGTACCGCCCCATGTCCCTCGTGGGGGAATTAAAGGACAAGACACCTGGGCAGACTGTCCCTCTGATCTGCTGCCACTGCCCCCTTCACTGCCCCCTTTTATCCCTAGAGAAGGGATCGTCCCGAATTCTGTTACAAGAGGACTAAAGTTCTTCTGATTCGTACTGAGAATCCTTTAATCAGGGAATTGCCTTAAATCGCATCACTTCTATTAAAACTCTGCTACTGTCTGCCTCCGTCTTCTCTAAGTCTGAGACATTTTTCAAGATTGTATTGGAAGAGTCTGTAAGTTCCTGAAAGAGCCTTTTGGATAAAAAGTACTTCACCTGGCAAACGGTTGTTAAGGCTTTTTCCTTCTGATGGAGGGCACAGGCTGGCTGTGGCGGTAGCGCAGAGCTGCAGGGCTGGGGCGGCCTTGGGAGCGCTGGGATGAGCGCACTGTTCTTTTCTTGGGTTTCAGAAAGAGGTGCAGCCATAAAAGGGCCAGGAATTTGGAGACGCTTCTGACAATCTGCATGGTCCCCTCGGCTGGCTGGTTTCACGCCTACGGCTGGAGCTGCAGGGAGAGACCACGCCTGAGAGGGCGCGACTTCGCCAGGACTGGCCGGCACGCAGGCTTGGCCCTCCCTGCCACACGCCGCGGGGCCCCTGGCGAGGAGCTGACCTGTTCTCACGGGGCCTGATGTGGCAGCTGCAGTGCAGAAATTAAAGTTCCAGGATGGAAATTCTTTGCGGTAGGGCTAAGCTAGGCCGTGGTAGGTTTCCTGCATTTTCTGTGTCTGGCCGCGATTTCCACTGAGACCGCAGAAGTAGCAAGGCCAGCACAAAGGGTCCGTGCGACCACGGACGTGCGCAGGAGGGACGCGAGGCCCAAGTGTGCAGAGGAACGTGGTGTTGGGTGAAGCCGAGGCTGGATGCGGGTGGCAGCGCAGCCTGGGACAGTGTGGCGCTGGGTCCTGGCTGCAGCCTCCGGGGCTCCCTGCCCTGCCTGGACCGCGTCCCACAGAGCGACCCTGTGGCCTGTCGCCCGCCCGCAGCGACCTCCTTGCTGGCAGCAGGGACTTCTTCCTGGGGCTCGAGGTCAGCCCGAGTGCTGCCGCAGTCTGTTGGCGTCACTGAAGGACGCTGTCCTTGCCGAGCGTCCCGGGGACACAATGCCCGGGCCCTGAAGTTCCAGCAGCTTTTGACAGCCTCTTCCGCACCAGGTGCGGCCTGAGCAACATTTTCTCTGGTATTGCCTGAGGCTGCGCACGTCTTTCACGGACGCAGACATTTCCACCAGGCACTTGGACTTCTCTTTATATCTACATGTGTTGTAAGGACAGCACTTTGTAAAGACAAAAAATCAACAAAAGAAAGTGCCTCGTGTCAAGAGCACATTTTTATGTGCAAGATGATTTTCACACTTGTTGAAATACATTAATTTTATTTAACTCTTGAAAGACTGTATTTGCTTTGTGATTTGGTGCCAAATGTTGGAACAATGCCAAGAACGTGAGCAACATAATGTGCACACCAGTTTATGCAGGTAAAATGGAAGTTACTAACAAAACGTGAGAAAGAAGAAGACTCCATCATGGCTACCTGCTCAAATCTGGTGGTTACCACAGGACTGAAGACTTTCATAATGAGTTCTGTTAGAGTCCCTAGAAGTCCCTTTCTTAAGGCATGCCACAGTAGAGAAACTGCAGATTTACTGAATTTTAAAAGAGGAATTTTAAAAGGTGGGCTTGCTGCCCTAAATGAGGGAAAGGGCTTGCTACGAATATCAAGTTATATGTAGGAAACAGTTGTAAAATCTCCTTTAAATTATGCACTATAATTTTAAATTATTCTGTATTTCAAAGAAACAATCACTCCTGTTATTTGAAATTGCACTTTTTTTCTTATAAAAATGAGTGTGAAAATGCCTAATGGATAGAGATATTTTCAATGCCCTCAGTAATGGATATTGTGTTGTCATTATGTGTAGTTATGTCATGAAAAATACAAGAGCTATTTTTATTTGCTGGAGAGTATGTGTGGCAAATGATACACCTGCTAGAAAATATGTAACTCCTTAACACATCGATATACAACTTTGATATGCTGAAATACATTTTAAGTACTACTTATACACTAAAGAAGAAAAGCATTTGAACATTATCATTAGTGTTGAGATACTTGTATGTTCTGTGGAATGCCAATATGGGTGTTTTATTCAACCATGTATCATTAACTGTGAATTCAGATGTGTAATTTTAAACAAAATACAACTTGATTAAGTGTGATTTCCTCTGCATACAATGAAGAGCTAAAATGGTTTCATCTTTTATATTTCAAGCCCAGTTTTAACAAAGCATTGAACTTAGATACAAAACTATTTTGAGTTTACACAATAGTTTTTATCCCAGAATCTCAAAATTATTTGCCCTTGTTGTTGCTGGGTGTTTGTGGAGACCCTCGCTTGTTTTGTGCCTTTATTCTCCCATGTGTTCCCGGCAGGGTGGATCCTTTTTCTCTTTTCACTGAGGGAGACGAGCAGAACCAAGCAGAGTCACATGGGTTGAGGTCTGATGGACTTATGGACACCGTGACGCTTAGGTAGCTCTGTGTTGGATTTCGTCTGTGGAGTTATGTCCATGTAGTCACCTTGAAAGTCGACATTTCCTGAAGTTGTTACTATAGCAAGCGTATCTAGGGCACCTGTAATAAACGATGCTGCTGCCTTCAGAACCAAGTGAGAGAGCACTTCAGCACCGTGCACGGCTCTCAGAGCACACTTCTCCTGCATCAGACACAATTCTGTCCTTTTTATTGCTTCCTTCTACTAAATGATCACCACGGTTAACCTTTTGCTAGTATTATGAATATTCAAAGATGGTGAACCAGCTCCTGCTTTCATATTTGTTCAAGAAAAAAGATGCCCTTCAATTATTAGTTATAATTTTATTGAACAATTCTGTAAGCCAGGAACTATTCTAAGCCCTTTACTTGCATAATTTCATTTACTGCTCAACATAAATTTATAAAGTAGGAACAATTATAATGCATGTATAATAATTTTCAATGAGTTACTCAGAGAGCTTGTGTTTTGGCCATAACTAGTTAAATATTCCTCATTGTCTGCATCCAGTCATGAGGTGGAGTTTGTGATTGATTATTGTGGGCATGGGTGCTGTGCTTGCCCTGCGGCAGGTAATTTGCATGACAGTGTGAGGAGGGGAAAGAGGCTACCAGGTCACTGAACTGGTGCCACTCTTTTTGCTCTCTGCTGTTTGCCTCTGCCATGTGCCGCTCTGCCTTGGAGCCTCCAATGACTGTGAAATAAAGAAACCTTTACTTCCTTTATTTTGAGTGGTGGATATTTGTCCCAGCAACAAGAGAAGAGTAACCAAAACAGAATTTGGTACCACGAGTGGGGTTGTTACCATGACTACCAGGCCATGAGGATTACAAACTTTTGGAAATGGCTTATGGGAAGAGATAGGAAAGGTTTGGAGATGTCACCTACAAGCAAAGTGCTAGAACAGCTTCAGCTGTCTTGTATGGGAGATTCTGGCCAGAGCTCAGAAGACCAGCATGCTGATAGAAATCCTGCCTAGAAAGATCAGGCCAGGGAGGTTTCTTCTGGGAAGGACTGCATTGGCTTTTGGACCTCACACAATATGTGTTTTGGCTTGAGAGAATGTTTGTCTGCACTTTGCTCTAGTCCAGAGACTTTGCCTGAGACTGAAATTAAGCACAGTGGACTGATTAATCTTTCAAAAGAAATATCAAATCTGTCAAATATTGAGGCAGTGGTATGGCTATTGTTGGGCACTGTTTGTCACATTTGTGTTGAGAATCAACAACAAAGAGTCCAGCAGGATGATCTAAAATGTTGTGAATTTGACCAGAAAGGAAGTTCCAATAAAGCTGTAGAATACAAAGATAGAGCTGAGAGGCTCTCCATTGCTGAGAAGGAAGAAAAGAATGGAAAGGATGGTCTAAAAGCATCACAGGAGATGGCAGGTTTCCACCCTTTGCAGCCTCAGAACTCCAAAGGAGAGGGTCTTTGCCTTGGGGAAAGAGGCACAGAACCCAATGTTGTAAAATAGCAGAGGTGGCCACAGCAGGTTCCACAATGGTGCCAGCATGGAAAATTTATTCCCCAGAATCAGGATCAGAGTGCTCAGCGATCCAGGCACTCAACCCCTAAAGGCAAGAGAGAAGGAAGCCTGGCTGCTGCTCCAGCTTGCGGCACACCTTGGCATCATCCCCGTGGCACTGGTTTTAGGTGCTTGCAGAATGCAGGAGTTCTGAGGTTAAGAAGGCTTTCCTCTAGATTTCAGAAGGCCTGGGAGGCCAGGCAGTGTGCCCTTGAGAGGGCAGTGTGTAAAGCTATGAGTGACAAGCCTGTTCAGTGGTAACCCCAGAAGTCTGGAATATCCAGCAATGTGTATCACCTAAGAGAAACTTCAAAGAGGGAGCAAAGCTGGACTAAGAGAGAAGCCATGGACATTACAACCACCAGAAATGCCATAGGAGTGGAGCCACATGGAGTGTTCAGTTTGCCGCAGAGTGCTTCGGATGTTCCACATGGAACTACAGAACTTAATGTTGGCTCTTCTGGATTTTGGACTTGCTCTGGTTCCAATGCTTGGTATCCAGCTGTATGTACCTTTTGGAATGGTAATGTTTACCTTGGGCTATTGAATGTTGGAAGTGTTTAGCTTTTCATTTGTACAGGGGCTTGTAGCTAAGAGCTTGCCTTAGATCTTGGAGGGCCTTGGGACTTGGTCTTTTCAGCAATGCTGAAACTGTTGAGACTTTGGTAACTCTTAGAGATGGACTAAAATTTCTTTTACATAAAAGGATGTGAATGAGTCTTTGGAGGGTCCAGGGGTGGGATGCTACAGTTTGTGTATAAGTCTCCCTCCAAAGCTTCATGCGGTCATGGGGAGGCTCTGGAATTTGTGATTCATTATTGTGGGTTTGGGTGCTGGGCCTGCCCAGGGACAGGTAATCTGCACTACAGTGTAAGGAGGAGAGAGGCTAGCTAGCTGCCTAAGCTGCTGCCATTCGTTTTGCTCTCTGCTCTTTGCCTCCACCATGAAAGTCACTCTCTTCCATGTGCTGCTCTGCCTTGGAGTCAAGTGAGTATGGACTGAAACCTCCACAAATTGTGAGCTAAATAAACTTTTCCTTCCTGCATTTTTAGTGTCATATGTTTGTCCCAGCAAAGAGAGAAGAGTAACCAAGACACTTATGCTCAAACTTGACATTTCACATTTCCAAGCCATTCATGAATACTAAACATGTGTAAGTGGAACAAACATTCCTACAGAAACACAGAGTAAGAGGACTTTCTTATGGAAAGATTGACAAGCAAGAGTTCTAAGTACAAAAGACATGACCCCCTCAGTTCTGTATCAGAGGGACAGAATTGGCCTGGATGCCACAGCATGACAATAGAGGCACCCCAAGGTCAGAGTTAGTGCTTCAGAATTCATGGGGCCTGAACAACGCTCCAGTGCAGGACTCGCCCTTTGTCCTAGTAACTTTCCTCAGCTGGGACAAGATACTTGATGTTCAATTCCAAGAAGAGAGTATTTATTTTGGCTCATCCAGGGAAAGACCTTCACAGTGGAAGAGGATAGAGGAGGAGCACCATCCTCCTCATGAGCGGGAAGCTCCACCTCTGAATGCATGAGGCTTTCAGAGGATATTTTTGTTCTAAACCACAACACCCTTTAAGACAAATATTATAAATACGAAAAATCAGAGATAGGAGTTTATGTTTATTAAGAACAAGAAAATAAATCTCAGCCAGACAAAACGTGTAAATTTGATGAGTGCTGCACATATTTCAAGCTGCAAGAAAATAATATATTATCATTATCTGTAAACAAATTGCGTACCAGTCTAAAATTGTATTTCTTCCTAATATTTGTGGACTTGTCTCATTGTCTGTTCCCATGACAAATTTGTAGCAAATTAGTCCAAAAAGAGAATAGAAAGGGAGAGTTCCATGCCTTTCCCAGCCTGCTTGATGGAAATTTGGGTCTGATTTTGAAAATTACTGTTCAAAAGTGTCAACAACACATTTCTCTAGTGGCAATGCCACGCTGCTCAGACCGCACTTCTCACCAGAGAACAGGCTACCAAAGGCCTGCACAGACAGTAACTGGACTAGCCTGAGTCTGTCCTGGCTGGATCGTGGCCCCTGTCCTCTCCAGTTCTCACTGAGGCTCCTAAGTCCTGAGAAGGCAACCGCGGGTTAGACTGAGCCCGTTCTTCTTCTTCTGGCCAAAGCTGGGCCGATGAGTGCTGCGCCCTGCCTTGAGCACAGCTAACGATGGCAGCAGGTGAGAAGCCCGCTGTCCCGGGCTCAGCGCCAGGGTGGACAGAGCGTGAGAGTGAGCTGGGAGCGTGCCACGTGGGGTGCTTCTCAGGTACGCGCCGAAGGAGGCACCGGCACGCTTCACTGGCATCCTGGTGACCCGCCTTTCGCTGTAATATATTACATATTTACAAAGAAGTGAGGAGCTCATAAGTATAGCCTTTTGGTAATAGTAAGCAAAAATGGTAATTGCCTTTATTGTCATAAGAGAGAGTGATCTTCAGCTCCTTGTAGAGCATGTCTGGCTCCACTGTGTACTGAACTGGAGTAATATTCAATCTCCAGTACCAAAATAACGATAATAATAATAATAATAAATTGGAGTATTAAATAGTTTCGGCTAGTGAGGTAAGGTACATGAAGTAGTACATGTGCGAACAACAGTGCAGGTCCTTAAACCTCTACCCCGCTCCTGGACTCATCAAGCCATCGCTCTCTGCCAGCGGAACAAGTTTGGTTGATGCACTAAGCTGTGCTGTGAAGGGCCGGAGACACAAGTCTCTGCCCAGGCCCAGCGCTCTGCTTTCTGCTCCTTACGTTTGCAGCTGTACTTGCCAGCTTAGCATGCCAGAGCTGATTTGGGATGGGTCTTTGCAGGGAACTTCCACTTGCTTCACTGATTCTAAACGCATTAATCACACAGATAGCTCATACCGCTGACTCACTCACTCGAAATTATTGACGGGAGTGACCCCTGCCATTTTGCTCAACTTATTAAATTGGATTTCATTCAGCTTCATTGCTGGCTTGTCTAAAGCCTGGAATTCCTGAATCCTGGGGCACCAGGAGGCTCACTGAAAGGCTGTCATTTGGTTCACTGTGTATTCACACCTCTTTCTGCTAGTGGCTAATGCTGCCAAGTTCTCAGCAAGAAAAAGGGGCTGATGCAGCCTCAAGCCATCTCCCCAAAGGTTCCCCGTAACTGTTCCCTTAACTTGACTGAAAGGTATTCACTGGCTTCCAGAAGGGCCAGGCGGGAAAAGCCATACATAGCTGGATGGAAATCATGAAGGCTGCAGCAAGCCTAAGAGCTTCATCTATCTTTCTTAACCTTCCTCAGAATTCCATGAGTCCTAAAGTGTATATTATTAGCTGTTTTACAGATCAACATTCAGCAAACTGTGATCCATGAACTAAGAATGATTTTCTCAATTCTTAGCTTTTATAACCAGCATCTGTCTACAGCACATGATCACATTCCTCATAGAGAGTTAATAACCAACATGCATAGTTCAACCCTCTCATCCTCTGCATCTTCCCTCTTCCATCTCTTGTCCTCTTACCTTTTGCAAAAGATCTATGTTCCTATTGCCTGCTATGTGTCTTGCATTTTGCTCTTCATTTGTGTTTTGAGTTCCTTAAGAGAAACCCTTCTATTTTTAAGCAGTGTATCTGGCTTACATCGCCCAACATTGTGCTCTCACAGTGCAGTCATTTTCCTAGAAATGTTACAAACGCACCCTTCCTTGTGGCAGAGTAGAGCTGTTGTGCACCAGTGTTGTGTTTTCTTCCTGCATCTATTATTAGTGTGGACATCGGGGCCACTTTCAAGATTAAGGTATTATGAGTAGTGCTGCTATACACATAGGCATGCATATATCAATGTCTTTAAGTGGCTGAAACAGAATCCCAGGAAGAATGACATTCGAGACACAAGGTCTTAGGGAAGCCCCTACATGTGAGGGTTTATTAGGACACAGCTGTGCTCAGTGACTTACCTGGCAGCTGTGGTAGAGTTTCTCTGCAACAGAGAGAAGTAGTTACAGCAGAGACCTGCAGCCTTAGTTCTGAAATATTTGCTTCCTGACATTTATAGAAACTTTGCTGGTTCCATTTACAGATGATGACATGGAAGCTCGGATAGCTCTGTAGCCTGCCACGGGTCCTCCCAAAGGCAGCAGTGAAGCCGATGCTACCCGACTCTGATAGAAACCCCCATTCTTAAGAGCTGTGTGCTGCCGCTGCAGTTGGCTTGCTGCACTGAATCTGGGCAAACATTGAAAGCAGATCACTCTTCAGACTCTCCAGTCAGGTTTTCCATCTTGGCCTGCAGCCAAGCTTGGCACCAGTGACTGACCTGTGCAGAGCACTGCTCAGCTGGGCATCGGACAGCTCTGGCGTAGCTGGGTCTGCGCCACGCAGGCATGATCTGCTCCCCTCCCCCGCGCAGTGCTGCCAGCCTGCTATTACCAAAGCTTCGAACTCAATTTCAAAGGCACAGCCCATGTGCTGGGCTTTTGAAATTGGATAAATGCTATGGGGACTGGCCCAAGAAATAATTACAAGTGACTATTCAAAATTATTTATTTAAATGCTGGCAAAAAGAAAAGGCCCTTTCCTGGTTTTAGAAAGGAGAAATAGTGACAAGATTTGGTCTATTAAACAAAAGAAAAAATTTATACTCTTAGAATCAGTATCTCAAAGCCACATTTGAATGCCAAATGTTTACCTCAAAATCTACTTTAAATGCATATGTAATATTATATTACTTTTCTTTCTGACAGCTTTTAAAGATTAGAAAAAATAGTTACAGTAAGTGCTGCAGGGGCTTATTTTCTGAATGAAACTTGCTTCAAAACCAAGCCATTTTAAAAATGTAAAGCAAGTGAATTTCCACCCAGTTACGTTTCCTCCACTCTCTGAGTCTTGTCAGTATTTTGCATATATGTCTCAGGTCATAGTTTTTGTTTTTATTACAGCAATTATTTTCTTTAATCCCATGTATTCCTATTAAATGCTGGAAATATTTTGGAAGCAGGCATGGAGTCTTAAGAGGCACTTTCATTCTCGGCTCATGGTGGCAAATGAGAGGCCAGTCACTTGGACAAAACACTGAGTTATGAACATGTATTTCTATAAGGAAATACATGCTTCTGGGCCACGGAAAAATATGTGCCACAGAGAAAAGCAGATGCCCCCACAGTGTCTCTTGAGCTAAACCACAGCGATCCTTTCTCCTCATGACATTTGATTTGCACTGACCCTTTGAAAAGACGGGGGGAGGATAAATATGCTATGAAAACCCATTTATTTATTTATTCATGGAAAATGTAAATAAGGGAAAAAGAATTCCAGAGAAAATTCAGAGGGCCAGATCTGGAGGGAAGTTGCATTCTCGTAACAAGAGAGGGATGGACATAATCTGAGGCCGCTCAGACTGACACTGCCCTCAACTACACCTCCTTCCTCCTAGCACAACTGCAGCACCAAGGGCAGCCCCTTTTCTTCCCGTCTTACCATATTTGCTGAACACAGTAAATGCAAACTATTGCTCTAGGAGCCATGTCTATATTTCAAGTTACAAGTGTCTTGAGTTAATCGGCATGGTGGATAAATGACAATGGTTCTCTGCTCTTATTTATGATGATGAATGTTTTGACAAGCTGTGGTTAAAACACTAATAGGCAGGTCCTGTGTTTTAAACCACAGCCAATTAATTCAGTGAAAGATCAATCAACTTTGAAAATGTTTCTAAGGGCTTTAAATTAGCTCCGGCTCTGGCGCTGCCCTTCACTGACTCCTTTGCAGTCGTCAAGAATCAGCTCCAGCCTCACTGGATGAAACTGTTCCACAGTCTGTGAGGATTGAGGCCGGAGATGCACTAGCACTCCCAGCGTGCAACACTAGTCTTGTGCTCCTGGACCCCCGAGGAGACAGCGGTTTGTGCTGCAGATTTCTTTCCTGGAGGTAGACATTTTGGAACGGGGAATCTATGCCAGTACAGTTTGAATTTATTTGTTTCTATGCAATACTGCTCCCCCACTTAGAGAACTAGAAAAAGCACTCGCCCAAGCCAGTGGATCACTGATATATTTTTGCCCATGATTATTAACAAAGCACACAAATACCCTTTATCAACTCAATTTTTATTATCTTTCAGTTTTAATTTTTGATCCAGCCACTTGCATATAGTGAGACATACTGACGTGTACCTTATAATTCATTAGCTACTTAAAATTAATCAAAACTCAAGATAAAAGTCAATACTATGTTTTATATATATAATTCTGCTATATCTTAGATTAGCGTCCACTCAGGCATCCAGCATCTCTGCCGCGGCTGAGGTCTGACCCACCAAGCAACAGCCAGCCAGCCATCGAAGCTGGCCCAGCCCAGGTGACCAATGCAGACAAGATTCCAGGCAGAAGAATTTTAGTGTCATCTACTTCTAACTTAATAAATATTTGTTATTTAAATTATGTTAACATTGCATCTTTTTTCAGAAGTTCCTCAAGACCTTACAAGTTGGCATCACAGCCGTCTGCTGTTTGATGATGTCTTTCTTCCTCTAATCTAGGTGGGTCAAAGGGATGGAGACAGAGCTGGAGCAACAGCACGCAGGAGCATGTGTGCTGGATTAGGCGTGTTAGCCAAGGGGCACACACTAAGGATGAAAGCCTATCTCTAATCTTGAAGATTAAGGAAGCACATCTTCTTATTAATCTTATCTAATTAAATGGATAGCTTAGAAAATGCATGTGTATTTGTGTATGTGTAAGTAAAACAGAAAACAGGAAAATCAAGCATATTTCTTTTCGGTTAAATCAATTATAGCTCATCAAAAGTGTGTGAGTGTCATAAGGGAACCTGTACTATAACATCCTGTAACTCAGTAGTGTCCCAAATTTTTTGATCAAGGAGATTGTGGGGCCAAAGAGGAAAGTGACCAACAATGTAGACAGTGCCTAAGGAGACTCACATGCAGAGAAAACATTCTCTCAGGCTTTCGCACAGAGCAAATTGGTCAAGCAATGGCCGTGAATCACCCACATGGCTGACACTGACAAAGGATCTACAAATTGCGGCACAGGGTTTCAGAGTAAATCCTGAGGGGACTTGACTGACCTTGTCAGATACAAAAGTTACGTTTCTTGTTATATAGG
>NDGN011447398.1:0-10962 GCA_002564285.1 Tympanoctomys barrerae
TCAGGCCCTTGCGCTTGCCAGGGAAGCACTTATTCCACTGAGCCATCTCCCCGGCCCCTCATGGACCTTTTAAAACTGTGAACCAAGCAGGTGTGGTAGCTAGCACCTGTAATCCCAACACTGAGGCAAGGTGAACAAAAGTTTGAGCCTAGCCGGGCCAATTTACTGAGACCTTATCTCATAATAAAAGTAAAGAGGGCTGGGAATGTAGCTCAGTGTGAAAGCTCTGGGTTCAAACCCCAGTATGCCAAAATCTGAAAAACTGTGAGCCCAAATAAATCTTTCATCTTTATAAATTGATTACCTCAGACATTCTTTCACAGCAGTGTAAAGCCAGCACACAACCCTTCATTCAAAAACCAGGAAAACCATGACTTTAAATGTGCTAAAACGTAAGACATTTCCCTTTCTATGGGAAATTCATCCTTTGACTTATGGTGTCCTGTTTTCACTAGTTTATGCCATTCTAAATGAAGAAATATGTCTTAGAATTTAAGTTACAGTTGCCCTTCCATATCCTAGGATTCAACAAGGCATGACTAAAAAAAATTGTTACAAATATTTCATTAGGGCCTGGAGAGATAGCTTAGTAGGTTAAACTCCTGCTTAGGCAAGTGCAGGGACTGAGGTTCAATCTTTTGAGAACTGGAGAGGTGGCACATGTCTATAATCCCAGCGCTGGGGAGACTGAAAACAGAAGGATCACTATGAGTCTGAGCTGTGTACCATTGCATTCATACTAAACATGTATAGACTTTTTTGGTCATTGTTTCTTAAATAACAGAATATAATAATTATTTACATATCATGGTGATCATTTGAGACATTGTAAGTAATCTAGAAGGGATTTAAAGTACACAGGAAGGGGCTGGTAAAATAGTTTAGCAGACTAAAACACCTGCTTAGACAAACACAGGGACTGGGGTTCAATCCCTGGCACCATATGCCATACCAGCCCCATCTCCTGGTGGGCGGAGCTGGCCACAGAGTCCAGGTGTAATGGCACACGCCTGTAATCCCAGAGCTGGGGAGGCTGAAAACAGAAGGATCACTATGAGTCCAAGCTGTGTGGTGAGACCCTGTAAAACCAAATACATTAAAGAAAGTATACAGGAGAATGTATATAGATTCTATGCAAATATCTAATTTTATAGAAGGGTCTTGAACAAGAGCGGATTTTCATGTCCTGCCAAGTGGGCGTTTCCTGAAACCAATTTTTGCAGGTACCAAGGCTCAACTTCATTAGTATGCATTTTGCCATCCGTCTTTATATCATATAGTACCAATTTTAAGTGCAAAGAGAAGAGCATGTAGCTTGAGGGCCGCATCACTGACAGGACACCCTTTGTATTTTGTGGCTAGCACATATGCATTTATTTGTTTCCCAGAACAGTGGAGGCACAGCACAGATGCCATCAACAATTTCCATTTTGACCAATTTCCATCCACAGGCTGCCAACATCCCGTCCCCACTTACTGATGGACCAAGCAGGCTGCGAGTGAAAGGATGAAGTGACCACTGCCACCTGTCCCTAGGTTCAGCGTAAGCCATTGACTAATGCCAGGAAATCTCCAACTAAGACACACGGCGCCTCTGACCTTCAAGCTTGTTACAGTATTACTGTCTTCCTCCCATGCTTTAAAAATTAATTAATTATTCATGCTTTGGGACAGGGTCTCTCTATGTAGTTCAGGCCGGCTTTAAACTCACTCTAGCCCAGGCTGGACTTGAAGTCATAGTGATCCTGCTGTCTCAGCCTCCTGAGTGCTGGGATGACAGCCCAGAGCCACCACACCTGGCACTTCCTGGATTTGAAGCAAGTTTGGTTTGCAGGCAAATACACCTGAGCACCCTGTGTGCTCAGCTGCAGAAGAATGTGCCCACCTTGGACTTGCTTGGGGAGGGGTTGCCTCAGGTGTTTCTTTCCTCGTGGGCATGCTGCAGTGTCTGTGGCCTTCATCTACAAAACACACATTCCATGATATTGGCATCTTGAAATTCTCAGTACTTGTATCTAACCTGGAGCATCGCATCTGCGCTGAGCCCTGCTCATGTAGCCTGTGTGCCTGCAGAAGTCCTATGCCCAGGAAGCTGGCCTAGATGCTGTCAGCCCACCCCCACCCTCCACATGCACCTTAAGCGGGGGCTGGGGTGCCAGGGAGAGAGGCCCCAACACACCAGCTAATCCCTGCTCCACTGTCTCATGATGACTTCCTTCTACCCAACCAAAGTCGGTAGACCCAACTCAGTCAGCTCCCAGAGGGTAGGACAGGGAGAGTTGCTGTGAGCAGCCGGGAAGACCCATTTCCTCTGTCCAAGGTGACCTTAAGAGACCATCACTCCTGCTGGAGACCTCGGCAGCAGAGCCATGTCCAAAGACAGTGGACATGGAGGCCTGGGAGGGAAGGGAGGAGGCAGCCCAGCTGTTGAGATGGGCTCTGCTCACCCTTTACCCAGTAGTAAGGGTTGCAGGGTGTTGGGGAGGGGACCACGGGCAGGGCGGCAGTCGCAGGATTTGCTCCCATGAAGTCTGGGGCATGGTAGGGCTCTGGCTTTCTCCAGGTGACCTGAGCCTGTAGACTGTGAGTCCGGAGCTCTTGGGGGCATGAGGAACAGCTCGGGTCCACTCAAAGCCCAGAGAAGATGAGAGAGACCCCAGAGGCCAGTGTAAGGGGACAAGGAACCAAACGAAGGTGGCTGATAGAGAATGGGAACACACAATGAAGCACAGAGCTCCGTTCTCCTGGGACGGGCCACTCACCCTCCCAGCCCCACTCCTAGCTGAGGCTGGACCCTCCCTGCCTAAGGCCTGCAGGTGCTGGGAAGTGAGCAGGTTCAAAGTGAACCCAGGTGGGGATCCTGAAGCTGTCTGCTGTCCCCACCCTGAGCCTGCCTAGAGGGATACTAGTTCTTGCAGTCCAATGCACCTAGCCTCTAGTCAAGTAGGTTGGGAGGGGGTCTTATGTGCTTGGCCAGGGAACAAGCAAGGGGAAGGAGGAGCCAAGGCCTTCTGGGCTCCCTGGGGGCTGAACAGAGGGGCAGAGATCCTGGTGGGCTCCCTGAGAACTGGACCGGGGGGGGCTGGGTCCAACCCAGCACCAAGCACACTGTCTCCTCTACTGTGTCTCCTTGGTGGGGCCTGGAGGGGAGGAGAAAGAGAAAAGATTGACAGGGTAGCTGGCAGCAGTACAGGCCCAGCCAGGAGTGAGTCCTAACCCCTCCCACCTCCTGGGTCCCCTAGGCCCCATAGATCTCCGCCTCTATCCCCCTTGGGCCTCACCCCTCCTCTGCTGCTGGCTGTGCTTAATGAGGTGAATTAATCAGCCTGAGGCCCTGAATGCCACAAGGAACCCCTATCACCCTGCAGGCCTTACCCCCAGCAGGGTCCCCCACAGAGCCTGGGACCCTGTCCTCCCTTAAATAATGCAATAAGCCCTTGTCACCAGCTGCCCAGTTGTCCCCACAGAGGGGCAGTCCTAGCCCCCCAAGGTCACTCACCAGCAGAAGTCTTAGAAGTGGGTGCTGCCCACTGTGCCATCTACTTGGGTTTGCCAGGCAGGGCCACCACACACTAGGTCTGGGGGTCCTAGCTCTGCAAGTGACCAGGGAAGGCACTACTTGAGGACCTCTTGGCTACTGGTCAGGAATTGTAGGCCTCAGTTAATCACACCCAGAGGGGAGAGTGCTGCAGAAGTGCACTGAGACTCATGTGATTGGCCCTCTGTGTGTGTGTGTGTGTGTGTGTGTGTGTGTATGTGTGTGTGTCTGGACCTCCTTTGCTTCTAGGGGCCCCAGTCATGTGGATTAAGGGCTCACTCTAATGTCCCCAAATTACCCTGATTGCCTTTTCAAAGGTCCTGTCTCCAAGTACAGTCATATTTAGAGGGACTGAGGCTGAGGACATTGTAGGGGCTCGTTCACTGGTGGTCAACCTGTTACACCCAGCTGAACTGAACTAGCGTGGTGCTGGCGTGGGAGGCCCACTTGGGGATCGCTGCCAGCAGCGTAAGCGGAACGGAGAAGCTATAGAGAGGCTGTTAGGGAAGCTGTTTGGAGAAGCTGTTGGAAGCTGTTAGAAGCTGCTAGGGAGCTGCGGGTTCTCCTGGGCTCTTCTGCTGAGGGACCTTATCATGCTGGCTTTCCTGGTGAACTTGGCTGTTGTTGTCAGGGGGAGGAGCTCAGAACTTCATTGTCACTGAGAATGGCTATGATTGATTTGGGGGACGCTCTGGCCCTCATCTTGAGCATTGCTTCCTGGCTCTGGAGGGGAAGATGGTGCACAGCCCGGCCTCTTGGAGAAGCTTGTTACGTTGGCTTTCCTGATGGCAACTTAGGTTTCCTCATCGCTGGAGGAGCTCAGGACCCCAGTTGCTGAGAATGGCTGTGGTACTTTTGGGGGAGCTCTGGTGTTTACCTTGAGCATTGCTTTCTGGCTCCAGTTCAGATCCCTTAGCCTGCTAACAGATCCTTCATCCCACTGGCATAGATTTCCTTGCTTCCCCCATAGATCTTTAGGCCTTGCCAGTACAGATCCTTGAACCAGGCCTGCATGAGACATTGTCATGGGCTCTAGGCCTCCAATTGGACTTAGGTATCGTTACAGCCTCTAGGTCCTCAGCTGGACTCACACAGGACAGTATTGTGAGAGCCAGGCCCTCAGCTGAATTCTTTTGTCTTTAGCGTGTGAACATATTTCCTGCACTCTTGTATATAATTCTTTGGGTGATTCATTATAAAATAATCTTATAAAATGTGTCCTGTATTGTGTTATTTCCCTTGAAAAACACCAAACCGTGACAGACTTCAACACATGGACTGAGAGAACATAATTCAGCCTGTGACAGATGGAAAGAGAGGCTTTTCCCCAAATTCCCAGCCCTCTCCATGTCACAGCCTTTCCTCCTAGGTTCAACACAGCCCTGCCCAGCCCCACTCATAAAGGGGAACCAGCTCAGGCCTGAGGCCAGGGAAGCCTGGGTCCCCGTGGTCTTAGATAAGATTCTGGTACTGCTGGAGCATAGTAAGAAACCCCCTAAACAGATAGTGGTTTTTCCAAGGTCCCCACTTGGGGACCCAACAAACTGTTGTCTTGTCTCCTTGCCAAGATCCCAACATGGGGACCCAAAAAGGAAGGATAGACTCCAGCCCCTTCCTGGGGTATAGGTGGGAGTGTCCCCACCTACTTGTGACTTCATGTGACAGGGACCTGTCAGGGTTGCCCTGATAGATTGGGGAGGGGCAGTCTCCTTGGCAGGTACTGGGAGCAAGTGTAAGAAGGGGGTCTGCTTCAGACCTTGTGTATAGGAGCTGCCCCTTCCTGCTTGTCCCTGGGTACATATGGAGTCCAGATTGTGGCCCTGTCTCCCTGTCCCGTGGCCAGTGTGGCCCAGAGTGCTGGTTATGCTATCAGGCTATATCAAGGGGTGAGGTCAGCTTAGACTCCTGACACCTCTGCCCCACCTTATCCACTGGCTTTTACCTTCCAGGTTGAGGCTCTGTCCAGCCCCACCCCAGGCTGGTCATTGCTGGCATTGAGAAGCATGCAAATCTCCAAACCTAATTAATACCCAAATCAGGGCCTGGGAGCTGCTGGGCTGTGGGGCCTGAGGCAGCAGAACTGGGCTGGGCTGTGTCTTTGGGCCTCAAGTATTTGTCTCTCATTTGAATACCTTTTGTTGGCCTGCTGGGTGGGGCCTTGCAAAGGACTTAAGTCTCCTCAGACAACAGCTGTATTAGCTGGGTTAGGGGAGAGCTGAGCTGTCCTCTTCTGAGACCTGACCCCACCTTCTGGCTGGAGATCTGACCCCTCTGCAGCCACCCTCCCCCAGCCTCAGCCCCAACAGGCAGGGTGGATAGCAGAGGGATTGAGACCTGCTTGTCAAAGGGACGCTTGAGGCAGGCAAGGCTTGGGGAGGACCCAGGCTGTGGAGGGAAGGGTAGAGATGAGTTGAGTCCCGGGGTCCTTTAGTGCCTGGCCAGAGTCAGGGCTCTGGAGGGGGATGTGGTAGACACAGGCCTGAGGTGGGCATGCTGTTTTCCGGGAGTGGGCATAAGCGTGTGGCCCAGACCAGTGAGCAGGTACAAAAGTAAACGTGATGTGGTGCACATGCCTACTGCTGCTCTAGCCCCTCTCAAGTCCTGCTCCCAGACAGCTCAGGTGTGTGACCCTTTGAAATCCCCTACAGGTGACAGCCTTGCAGTCCCTGGAGGATGTTAGATGGAGCCTGGGCACTTCTGCGGATGATCTTTCTAGATACCATTTCCCCATCTCCCCACCCCCAGCCTGAGTCCTACTTTGGGCACTTCTGACACTAGCAGATGCTTGTGTCCCAATGTACAGAGTAGACAGCATCTCCCCATTCTAATTCAGGCCTGGGGCCAGACCAGAGCTGCTTTCTGATAGGTTCTGGCCCTAGTATAGATTGCTGAATCATTAGGGTGGTCATCTAATACAGCTGAAGCCCTGAAAACAAAAGCCCATCTTCCCAAGACCACCTCCCTCTTCTTCTCCAACTCTCTCAGCCCAGGGGGCAATTTTCTTTCACCCTTCCCACCACCTCAGGGAAGACCCCCCAATCAGTTTCTCAGGTATATCTAAACAACCCCTTCAAACTCCACCCATGGCAAAAGGTCAAAAAGCCTCAGCCTCCCTTTGTTCAAATCCAGAGAATCCCTACCCTCCCCAGATTATCTCCATGTCCTCAAAGATAATAAATTCCTTCTGCCTGTTTCTCTGCTGTTCTGGCACCTGAAAAACCTATCACTTTCATGCCTCAGTCTAGCCTATATATTGTGCCTGATTAACAGGTGGAGAAACTGAGACTTGGACATTGGTGGTCTGTACCAAGGGGACACACACAGGCAACACTGAGTAGAGAGAGAAACGGTGTCTTTCTCAAAGACTGGCCATCTTAAAAGTCACCTCCTAGGGCCGGCCAGATAGCTCAGTGGATTAAAGTGCCTGTTTAGGCAGACACAAGGACCGGGTTCAATTCCTGGCATGCCTTGCTGGCCCTGCCCCTGGGGCACACTGAGATGGCGATTGAGACTAGGCATGGTGGCATGCACCTGTAGTCCCAGTGCTTAGGAGGCTGAAAACAGGAGGATCACTATGAGTCAGATCTGTGTAGTAAGACCCTGTAGACCCTGTACTAAATACATAATAATAAAAAAAAAAGACAAGCAGAAATTGGCAGTACAATTATCCAAACTATCCTGCATATATACCTAAATATATGTCTGAGTTCAATTCTCAGTACTGCCAGGAAAAAAAAAAGTCACCTTCTGGTCCCCACTGTCCCTCAGCCCTGACTTGATCTCTCTAGGTAGCCTGTGGTTGGTTGGGCTGAGCCCTTAGGCCTGGGCCGGGCCACCTCCTAAAGGCTCAAGGTAAAGGCCGTGGGCTTCCTGCAGCCTTCATGTGGCAGGCTGGGCTCAGGGAGCTGGTTTTCCTGGAGCCACCTCTCCACACTCCACGCTGTCCTCAGCCCTTTCTGCCAGAGCCACATACTGTATGTGCTAATATAAGTCACACAGGCTTCAGAGTTCCTCCTCCCAGGTGGCCTTCCTGAGAGGCCCATTTCATAGCTCCCAGGGTATATTCTGGGGAGGACAGATAAGAGAGTGGAGGTACTGGGACATTGCTCTGTCCTTGAGGCTGGAGGCAAGGCCAGCCTGCTCACCCATGGCCTCCCTGTCCTCCCTGCTTCAGTCTCCCCCGGGCACCTGCCATGCCCTCCTTCTGAGGGCACTGAGGGGGCAGCAGAGTGATCATTGGTCTCGTGCATGGCTGGGTAAGAGAAGGCCTGGAACTATGGCCCAGATGCAGACCAGGATGGTCCTGTGCAGAGGGCAATAGATGTGTAGCACCAATGGAATGTGGACCAGCAGGTTGTAAGGCTGTGCTAAATGGCCTGTCTCCTACCCAATGGCCTAGGGCAAGGTCACCTCTCTGAAGCCTACCTGCACTTCTGGCATTCTCTGTGGCCAAAAAGAAGAGGTGGAGTCAAGAGGAATGGGCAGGGGTCCATACAGCCCAGAGATGGGGTTGGGCTTGGGAGCCCTGAACCTTGATGTCTACCTGTGGCTCTTAAACTCTTTAGCAAGGACTGAGAGGGCACAGCCCCCCACAGTGGTACACTGGGTCAGCTCTCCCTGCCAAGGATGCAAGGCCAGGGTGGGCATTTGTGGGAGTCTGTGGATCATCCTGTGCTCAACCTGGCGTCACCTCTCTCTGGGCACCCCAGAAGGATCCACAGATCTGGGTAAGGCTGCAGAGCCTGCTTTGTCGTATCCTAGATGGGGCGTGAATTCTTCAAATGCAGGAGACTCAGGAACATGCTGCTAAATTCTGCATGTGTTTACACTTGCACATCTCCTACCTCCCCAAATCACCACACCCAGTCTTTCCAGAGCCAGCAGGTTTCCCTGAGACCCACCCCAGCCACGTGCCCTTCCCCACCCTGTCTACTGTCACCACAGATTAGATTTGCTCTTGACTTTCACATAAGTGTGACTGCATGGCCTGGGTTCTGTGTCCCAGATCTGTGAGCCATCTGCATTCTCTTTGCTGGGGTCAGTGTGGATGGTCACTGGCAACAGCATGACATTTATTTACCACAATTTTATTGATGGGATGGTGTAACTGCCAGTTTAGCTGCCCTGGATGATGACACCAGGGCCTTCTTGCTCTGTGTCTTGGGGGGACCTAAGCTCTCTACTTGTTCTGTGTTTATGCCCAGGAGGTGACGTGTCAAGCCTATCACCTGTGTTTGCTTTGAGGGTGGCTACTGAGGGCCCTGTGAGTTGAGCTGATGAGGACACTCTGGCTTCATCCTCTGGCTGAGGAGCTGGGGTACTGGGGGTGATGGTCAGTGTGTGTGTNNGTGTGTGTGTGTGTGTGTGTGTGTGTGTGTGTGTTGGGAAGATGCTGACAGATGGGCTGGCCCTCCCTATCCCATTGCACATCCTCCACCTCCCTCCCTGTGAGGCAGCTGTCTGTGTAGGACCAGGCCATGCTGCTGTCTCTCTTGGGGCCCGTGAGCCAGTGTACTGTCTGGGCACAGATCCCCTGGTGTTCATGAGCTTCTTCTCGCTTACCTCACCTTGTCCTACTCTTGGGATGAGTCAGTAGCCATTAAGATGAACAAAGGTTACACTTTCAAAGGAAAAAGAGAGGCTAGATTAGTCCCTCCATGTCACATGAGTGGAGCAGGCTTGGGGACATCCAAGTCAATGGTCCTCCCTCTCTCTGGAGCTTGAGGCCTGAGACTGCTTGGGGCAGGAACAGGAGAGGCTAGGATTCTTCCCTAGTAACACCATGGCCCTCTGTTTTCAGCCCCCTGAAACCCTTTGCTGGGGGAGATGGGAGTGGAGGATCTTTGGGATACTGCTGGGAGGTGACCTGATGGGGTGTTCTAGAGCTCAGCCAAGCTCCCCTGGTCTGGAGGGAGGAGGCTTCCTCGATGCCTTGTGTATGGGATAGAGAACGCTTCTGTTCTCTCTTCCCTCCTGAGGGCAGTGTGGGCCAGTGTGTGCAGAGAGCAGACAACTGACCATGTGATCCCAATGTGAGGATGCACTAGAGAGCTAGAGAAGACTGGGCACTGCCAGGAATGCCGAAGGAAGAAGTAGGGGCCCAGGGTGGGGGCCCAGGGATCGGATGGGATGCAGACTCCAGGGGCTAATGGGTGGTAGGCAGCAGGCCTGGTCCTGGATGGGGAGCAGGCTGCTCATGCAGAGCTAGCCCCACCCCCAGAGCCTCTCCTCCTCAAGAGCCGCCCCTACCCCCCAGGGCAGTGGGCAGTGCTAGTTCAGGTGGAACCTGTTCTGGGCAGGGCTTGTGCTGCTGGCGGTGGATTCCAGCTTCTGTTTCTGCTCTGCTTCATCAGACACTGGCAACGCCTCGCCCAGCCCCAGTTGGGCCCTGCCCCGTGCCCCAGCCCTAGGGCTTTGCTCCCAAGAGATCAGGCTGCAAGCCCTGCCCTGTCTTTCCTTCACGTGCACACACACCCACAAACACATGTGCACACAGATACGTATACCTCGATACAGAGACCCCTGAAACCCTAACCGCAGGCACAATTGAACACATACACCAAGACATTCTGAGAGGTACAAACATACTGGGACAGTCACACGGATACATTTGTGAGCACACAGGGAAACGCACATACATAGACATTATAGACACATGCACACACAGATTAGTACACATATACACACATGTACACATATACACACATGTACACATATAGATGTACATACACAGACACAGGCATACACATAGACACTGACACACATGCACTTCCACACACCAGTGGAGCTAACTTGAATCTCTGGCCTCAGGCAGTGCAAAGGCTGGCTTGGGGGACCCCTGGGCCCACTGTCTAACCTCATGGAGAGGCTCTACCATCCCTGGACACCCATGTATCCTTTGGTTTTCTTTGTCTCTTTTCACCCACAGGGTCCTGTCCAAAGAACCCTCACCTATTGTAGTCAAGGAAAACAAATTAATAATACAGGGCACAGAATTTATAAGATTGTTTTATAATAGTCACCCAGAGACAAATACAAAGAGAGTGCAGGAAATCTGTCCACACACCAAAGATCCAACGAATCCAGCTGACTGCCTGGATCCCACAGGAAAGTCCAGCTAAAGACCTAGAGCCAATAACAATGCCCCACCTCCAAACCTCCCCAGAAGCCAAGAGCCCACAACAGTGTCTCATGCAGGTCTATTTCACAGATCTGCTCTTGGGAGGCCCACAGGTCAGTGGTGGAAGCTAGAAAGTCCACACAAGTGGCATGAATGATCTGTGCCAGGAGGCTGAGGGGTCTGCCAGGAAGGGACACTCAGGGTAAGGACCAGGGCTCCCCTGAAAAATACCATAGCCATCCTCAGCAACAGTGAGGTCCCAAGATCCTGTGATGATGAGAACAACTGAGCTCATGTCAGGAAA
>NDGN011447405.1:0-11794 GCA_002564285.1 Tympanoctomys barrerae
GGACTCATAGTGATCCTCCTGTTTTCAGCCTCCCAAGCACTGGGATTATAGGCACATGCCACTGTGCCCAGTCTCAATCGCTGTCTCAGGGTGCCCTCAGGGTGGGGCTGGCAGGGCACACCAGAGATCAAACTCCCATCCCTGCATCTGCCTAAGCAGGTATTTTAGTCAGTTGAGCTATCTGGCTGGTCCTGGATTTTTTTATAATGTTAATTTTAGCTTGTGTGACAGTGGTATTGTAACTATAGAAATGTCCTTGTATTTCAGCATATTGAAGAATTTCAGAGTAAGATGTCTACATTTTAAAACGCTGCCACAGCAGGGCATGGTGGCGCTCTCCTGTAATGCCAACACTTGGGAGACTGAGGCCGTACTGCTGTGTGTTAAAGGCCAGCCTGGGGTACATAATGAGTTCAAGGATGACCTAACTATGTGGTAAGACTCGATTTAAAAAAAAAAACAAATATGGAAAAAATTTTATCTACATGGGTATATGGTTTATTGTACTTCTTATTTTTCTATGGTTTATTGTACTTATTTTTCTGTATGCATTGAAGTGTTTCATAATTCTTCTTATATACAAATATACATGGTATTTGAAGGAAAAGGAATAAAATGAAAAAGTGAGCATAATAATTCCATTTTACAGCATCTGTCTCAATGAAGACTTTTTAAAGATGAAAAAGAAGATAAATTGGAAAACTTTGGATATTGTACTGCAGGGGTGAGAAATCTTTTTGTGTAAAGAGCTAGATACTAAATGGTTGCAAGTTTATAAGCCTGCTGGCTGCTTCATCAGCTATTCAGACTCATCCCAGCATAAAAGTAAAAGTAGCAGAGCTAAGAGGTAAACAGAATAGGTGTCACTGTGTTCTGGATGAACTCTATGGACACCAAGATCTGAATTGCTTAATATTTCCCTGTTTCACATTCTTTTTCCTTTTTGGATTATTTCCAACAACTTATAAATGTAAAAACCCATTTGAAATTCACACACACACACACACATACACACACACACACACACACACACAATTTACAAAATAAGGCAATGGGCTGGATTTGGCCCTGGGCCTTTAGTTCAACCGTTCCTGCTCTACAGAATCTCACTGGAACAAATGGCTTGAAGATTAGGGGGGCTACACTCTCAAGACAAGGGCTGTATGCTTTAGTAGGGGGCTGTGTAAATGAATTATGGTCATTATTAAAAAAGAGTATTGTAGATTTCTAAAAATGTTCATGATATGTAATAAGGCAAAAAAAAAGGTACAAAACACCGCATATAGTAATAATCCTGTGCTTATTTTAATTTTCTTTGCTTATTTTCAGTGCTATAGATGGAACCCAGGGCCTCAGGCAGACTAGGAAAGTCCTCTGTCACTAAGCTACTGCCCCAGCCCTCCCCCTCACCTCTCCCCTTTCCTGTCTCCTTCCACTCTCTCTTTCCTTTCTCTTCTCTCTGTTTCCTTTTTTCTCTCCCCACCTGCAACACTAGGGATTGAACTCTAGGCTTTTGATCTGAGCCTGAACATCACCATCCCATTTTTTTTTTTATTTTGAAACAGGGTCACTACTGCTCACTGCTAAGTCATTCAGTTGTCAAAATTAGACTCAAACTTGATCCCACTCCCTCAGGGTCCTGAGATTACAGGTGTCTACAACTATGTCTGGCTCTCCTTTTATTTTAAAAGAATCATTCTTCATTATCTATGACACTACTAGATCAGAGTTTGCATAGGGAGAATAAAAGAGTTTCCAAAAGTATATCTTAAGCTGGAATATTAGACAATGACAGAGAGGTAAAGTAGACATTTTTTTTTTTTTTTTTTTTNTTTGTACTGGGAATCAAACTCAGGACCTTGCGCTTACCAGGCAGGTGCTTGTGCCACTGAACTACACCCTCATCAAGCAGACTTTTTTCTTAGTTCTCTTTGATGTTAGAAATTTTCCCAAGCAAGCATTGTACTTTGTAGAAATCAAAAGAGTAAAGAAACATAGATCTCCAACATGAGGTGATGTCCACTGTTATTAGATGAAAGAGAGCAAGTCATAGATAACATGTACTGAATAACTCACCTCTTGAAGGAAAAGACAAGAAAGGGCTGCCTGTGGAAATACAAAGTGTGCCCCCAAGTGTGCAAAGAAGAGGGTATGGATAAACTGCTACCAGTGGCCACCTCTGGGGCAGAAATCCCACCATGCCACATACATGTTACTTGGGAAAGGGAAATATTTTACACACCCACTTTGCCCATCTGTCTCCCTCCAGGCAAAACTAGAGGCCTGGGTAGGCGATCCCAAGGGACGACCCTGGGCCTCACAGGTGGTGAACTCACCGCCCCAGTGAGAAATTCCAGCCCTGTGAACTGCCGCGTGTTCCTTTCAGCCACCGTGAGCTGGGGCA
The DNA here is from genome assembly GCA_002564285.1 of Tympanoctomys barrerae. Classification (NCBI taxonomy): domain Eukaryota; kingdom Metazoa; phylum Chordata; class Mammalia; order Rodentia; family Octodontidae; genus Tympanoctomys; species Tympanoctomys barrerae. Next base: position 2,405 of record NDGN011447405.1, read on the forward strand.
CTATGATGAAGCTGAAGTTCAAGATGAAGGAGAAAATGTTGAACTTCAAGAGCCACCGCAGGAAGTTGAAATAGGAGAGGACACTGGTTCCAAACTTGCCTCCGATGACCTTGAGAGTCTTCTGCCACAAGCTGATGGAACTCAGGAACTCGGAAAGGCTGTTCTTGGATCTCCGACAACCCTGAAGTTAGAAAGGAGAAGAGGTGGTTGGGCATTCGTTCAATAAGAACCTCCTGGGCAGGTGCCATAATAGCCCCAAAACAACCACTGCTGGCTGGTATGGCATCGCATGTGTATTCCTGCACCTGAGCCGTGTGTTCACACAGCTCATTTAATTCCCACAGCCACCCTCTAAGGTTCCGCTGCTACCTTCCCAGGTTCGCTGTTGAAAAAGGTGACACCAGCACTGTCAGGACTCCGTGTCCTCCTAGAGCTTCCCTTGCCTCTTCCATCCCTGCACCTACAGTGACCTGATGGGGCTGTATATGAAATAGCCCCAGATTTTCATTTTCACTCTCCACACTCCCTCTTTTTGCCTGCTTGCTGGGCTCATCTTAGTGTGGGAATGTAAACAAGTACACTCGTTATGGACGGTCCTCAAAACGCTATGGAATACTCTGGGGTCCCATGTCTGTAATCCCAGCACCCTGGGAGGTGGAGGCAGGAGGATCTCATAAATTTAATCCCAGCTTGGCCAACTTAGTGACTGAGACCTTGTCTCAAAATAATAAAAATAAAAAAGGGCTGGGGGTGTGTAGAGATCCTGTATTTAACCCCCAGTACCCTCCCCCACACAAAAGACATAATAAGGACAGGTAAATGCTAATTACCCTGATTAGATCAGTGCATCCTGTATGTATAGGCTCAACTATCACACTATACTGTATTAATATGTGTAAATTACCACCTGTTAATCAAAAAATAAAATTTCAAGAGTCTAACTTACCAGAGAAACAGAGTTCAGACAATGAGCACAGCAATTGAGCCGGAGGGTATGATGGGATTGCTTACTTTTCTCTTTGTCAACTATGTTCCTGGGGGAAAGGCAGGAAAAAATGAGACACTGCCATCCATCCATCCATCCATCCATCCATCCATCCATCCATCCATCCATTCCAAATAACAGCTACTAAGCACCTACATGTGCCAGCTGTGTTCCCAGGTAGTAAGCAAAAGGGGCAATTTTCCCTGGCCTGTGGGGCTGACATTGTAGTTGGAAGAGAAAGACAACATGGTAATAAAAGGAGCAAACTATGTGAAGTATTCGTGATTTATACTATTATATAGAGAATGGGGTAAAGAGATGGGAAATGCTGGCTTGGGGACCATAGGACAATGTGAAACAGAGTTACTACGAGGCATCCTCCTCTCTGAGGGAGAGGAGGTGCTAGTATATGGATAAGGGAAAACTGCACAGTGAAAACAGACAGTCGTGCAGAGCCCCAGAAGGGACAGAATGGCAAGGAGGCCAGTGTGGTTGGAAGAGAAGCAGCAGAGGAACAGGAGGAGGATGCAAAGGAGGACGTGGTGGTGGTCATCCCCATGCCTTAGCGGTTCTCAACCTGGGATGACTTTGACCCCTGGGGGATAAGTGGCAATGTCTGGAGGCATTTTGGTTGAACTGGGTGGCAGGGTGGAGGGGGGGTTGCTCCCGTCCGTGACAACATAGAGGTAGGAAGCTGTTAAACACCCTACAGGGAACAGTCAAGAGCCCCACTAGAAAATGGGGCAGCCCCCAGAAGCCAGCTGTACTGAGGCTGAGCAGTCCCATTAAGGCCTTCTGGCCCTTCTTCTGTGACACAGAGACCATGCAGAGCTTGAAACAGAAGGATATCTTGAGACAGCCACAACTGTAGCTGTTCTTCTCACCCTTTGGCCAACTCCCAGTTCCATCTGCTTCCTGGCTCTCTTCCCGCCTCCTCACTCACTCACCCCAACCCTGCCCTCCTTCAAGGCCCCTCTCAGGTGTCCCACCCTGCCCCAGCAAACTGTGCCCCTGTTTCCCTGTCTCCACTCTTCAGAGTTTTCTTGTTCTCCTTCTGATGTCCATTTTGTGTTATGAGACTGTCCAGGTCCCTACACTGCATTTATTCCTCATGGCATCTGGCTGGCTGTCTATTTTACTTGTCACATCTTATTTATTTATTTATTTAGTATTTGGTACAGGCTCTTGCTATGCAGCTCAGACTCATAGCAATCCTTTGGTTTTCAGCCTCCCCAGTGCTGGAATTACAGGCCTGCGCCACCATGTCCAGTCTCGTTGGCTGGCACAGCATGCCTGCAGCAGGGTGTCACATCTCCTTTTTTTTTCTTCTATATTTTAGGGACGGGTCTACAAGGGTGTTCAGGGCCCAAGGCCTCACTACTAGATCAGACTCGTAGTGATATGCCTGTTTACAGCCTCCCAAGAGCTGGGATTATAGGTGTGTGCCACCACTCCTAGTTTCAATCCCCTTCTCAGCATGCCCTGAGGGTGGGGCCAGCACTAAAGGCCTGGGGGATGGAACCCATGCCCCTGCACCTGCTTGCAGGCGCTTTAATCCACTGAGCTATTTGGCTGGCCCTTATCACTTTTTTTTTTTTTTTAGCATACTCCATTCTGTGATAGTTTCTCAGACTTTTCTTGAGTTTGATGACCTTAACAGTTTCAAGGAGTACTGATCAGGGATTTTGGAGAAGGACTGGCCCATTCATTTTCTTGGTCAGCCTTGGGCTCTGAGTTTTAGGAGCAAATTCCCAAAGAGCCATGCCTTCCTCATTACATGACTTACCTTTTGGGACCTTGACCCAAACACCTGGCTGAGGGAGTATTGGCCAGAACTCACCATAAGTTCCTTTTGTCTTTCTATAGTGTCTTAGGAAGCCAGTCACCAAGCACAGCCCCCAGCAGCCAGCCAAGGAAGAAGAGTTGAGCGCCAATTCCCAGGCCAGCATCCACACAGATTATCTGGAATTCTTCACTAAGGAGGATCTGTCTATTTTCTTGTATTTATTTATTTTCCAGCTCCGCACGCCCAGCATTCCAGGGCTAGCACAGCATGCAGTACTGGGGATCAGAACCCCAGTCCTTGTGCTTGCCAGGCAGTTGATTAGACTGCTGAGCTATCCTCCCAGCCCCTTATCTTTTTGAGATAGGGTAAAAGTAAAGGTTTGAAGTTCATGTGAAACCTGAGAGAGAAGACAATCTTTGGTTTGTACCTCAGCTTCCTTTTCTCTTCCATGGTCCTTGGCTGGTTCCTGATGGTTTTCACTCTGTCTCTAGACGTCATGGGGATCAGGGATTCAATTAACTTTTGCCCTGCAAAAGAAAATAAATGTAGTTCCATTCCATTTCCATTTCATTTTTAACAGAGTCATAACATTAAAAATATGGCTCTGAAGTCAGAGCATCTTTTTATGAGAACACAAGGACAGAGGAATAGATAGACCCAGGGACTCTAAAGATCACAAATAAAAATAACATGATGACAGTACATGTGTCAAAGCACAAAGCCAAAGCAAAGGACAAAGCTTTTGCTCAACTGTAATTCAGTATTTCTCTTCTGTGTGTGTGTCTGGGGGAGGGGGAGCCTTCCAGCACAGCCAACAGGGTCCCTTGCACAACATGTCCAGGGCACCTTTCCTCTTTCATTTTAATTTCTCTCACTGCTTCCTGTTGCTCTTGAACCCTCAAGCCATGTCTTCTTATTCTCTGACTCACTGCCATGATGGGCTCTTCCACCTCCCTCCTCTTCTCCTGTAACTCACATTCCCATTTTCCTCCAAAGTGGCACTCATAGGCTATTTCTCTCCGACCCCAAAGTCATTCTTCCTGTGCTTGAATCTACTCTCGCCTCCTTCCAAGCTTCCTTGGGGCAGGCCCATCCCCAGGCACAGGGTCCTAATAAGTCTAAGACAATGATCAGATCCTTTGGGTATCTAGGAAAAGCAATGTTCTACAAGTGATGATAGTATATAGAAAAATATCTTGGAAAAGGCTTTATTCCTTCTCAAAACAGAACAATAACAACAACAAAAAACAGGCCTAGGGTTTAGCTCAGTGGTAGAGCACTTGCTTAGTAAGGCACAAGGCCCTGGGTTCCATCCCCAGCACTGTACACCGCCCCTCCCACACACACAGCAAAGCAAAGCAAAGCAAAACAAAACAAAAAACAAAACAATGGCTCCTTCTTCCTGTGGCTATTGTTGTGGCTGTGTCTGACACTTGGAGCTAATTTCTCACCCCTGAGGAGGGCCAGCTAGGGCAGCAAAGGGCTGCAGATGGCTGAGGGACAGGCCCCTGGCTCACATTACTGAACCAGAACTTCCCACAAGGACACACTGTGTTCATTTCAATAATACAGTTGAAGTGCAGGAGGAATCCTCAAAAGAGGGCCACCAAATCACCCAAGAGATTTTTCTCTTGGCTGGGAACAGCAGCACACACCTGCAATCTCAGTACTCTCCTGTCAGCTGAGGCAGGACTGCAAGTTTGAGCCCAGCCTGGGCAACTTCAGTGACTTAGTGAGACTCTGTCTCAATATTAAAAAACAAAACAAAACAAAACAAAAAAAAGACTAGGGGATGTAGCTCATTTCTAAGGCCCTGGATTCAATGCCTAGTGCTGCCAAAGAGAGAAAGAAAAAAGGAAGGAGGGGAAAGGAGGAAAACAGGGAGTGAGGGGGAAAAAGGGAGAGAAATATTTGTCAAGTAAGGGCCAGCTTTAATCAGTGGATTAAAGTGCCTGCTTAGGCAGAGAATAGGGACCAGGTTTGATCCCTGGTGTGCCATGCTGGCCCTGCCCCTGGGGCGCACTGAGATGGTGATTGAGACTGGGTGTGGCGGCGTGCACCTGTAAACCCAGAGCCTGGGAGGCTGAAAACAGGAGTCTCACTAGGAGTCTGATCTGTGTAGTGAGATCTTGTAGACCCTATGCTAAATATATAAAAAAAGAAGTATTTGTCAAGTAAAGAGAGAGGAAGAAAGGAGAAGGGAAGCAAAAGGAAAACAGCAGTGCAGGGAGAGAGTAGCTGTGAGCAGCAAGGCCAATTTTCAGCAAGGGGCAGAACCCACCAAAGGCTTTAGTGTGAAAGGACTTTTTTTTCTGCCAGCAGCTACAGAGCGTTAGACGATTTTATGGCCGGAGTACTAAGGAGTAAAATATAAACAGAATTTTCGTTGGCCTCGGGAGTAGACAGGCCAGGCATCTCAGCTGCAACCCATTTCTTGATGAACTCTTGGTAAGAGGTATCCTTTCTATGATCCCTGAAAGCTCAGTGGGGAAGAACTGGGCCAAGATAGGACAGTGTGATGGGTAAGGACTCGGGCCTGGCAATCAGGAAGTCCTGCGTGTCATCCCAGATCTTCCAGGCCACTGAATTTCCTTGAGCCTCAGTATCCTCATTACGCAAATGGAAATGTCTGCCTAAAGATACAGGGTGAAGAATAAATAAATCTAACTTTGATGATTAACAGAGAGATTGCACCGCCAAGGGGGTGAACTAATGGATCGAGGGAAGCTCTTGTTAGTCATGAGGTCTCCAAGTGAGCCCTCCCTACAACTCCTCTTTACTAGTCCCTCAACATTCCTTGATGTCTTCAAAATAAGGAACACTGGGGACAAGCGATGGGTGGTAGTGCACATCTGTAACCACAGAGAAGGATTGTGAATTGTGTCTCAGAAACTTAGTGACTGACTTCATGAGACATCTCAAAGTTTAAAAAATAATTTAAAGGACTGGGAATATATGGCTCACAAAACAGCAACAATAAAGATCCTGTGGACAATCTGCAAGCCTTCTCTGCCTCTGCCCTAACTCTTCCCCAGTGCTTTATACCTTGAATAGTTTCATGGAAGGTATAAGCAGTGTCTACACCCAGGTATTCTGGGCTACGAAGGGTCTGAGAAATGCATTCATTCAAAGATGTTGAAAATTCTAACTGGTTGTACTTTTTGTCATTCCTGTGGTTGAGAATCAGAGAGTCTGTCACATGGATGTCAGATGTTGATGAAACCACGCAGGAGGCTGAGTTTGCTAGTGGTTTGTCTTGAACAATCTGAGTTGAGGAGGGATGGCTTTGGATTCCAGAAGGAACATTCTTGATTTCTATGATGATTTCATCCACTCGGTCATCTGACAGCATCTCTAGGCTCCTAGAAGCCTTATTTTCCACCTGTGGGGTCTTCAAAGACCTCACAGGTAGTCACACTGCCATTGTCCCACTGGGACCCACTGGGGGACAAGTGATGACAATGATACAGGTCTGCTCTGGTCACAGTTTTTCATTGCCAGGATGAGATCACCACAACCAGCTCCACAAAAATCACAACCTACAACCTAACTTCCCCACAGCTGTCTCCTGAGGAGTCTTCTCAGGAGATGTGTTTTCCTGTAGAGAATTCTGTCCTGGTAACTAGGTAGAAATTAGAAACAGAACCCTTATGGAAGACAATGGGATTCTAGAAACAGAAGACAGATATTCTTCTAAATGACTCACAGTCAGATGGCAAGATTTTGTTTTTTCATTTAATACTTCTACCCTAGAATTTATAATTTTATAAACCTGTATAAATCCAGGGAGGTTTGTAGTGTTTCAACTGTCATCTCTGTTCTCTGGCCCCTTTCTAACATTCATCTTTTTCCTCCTATTCCTAGAGAAATTGAATTTTCTATGCAGTCACTATCCTGAGGTAAGATTTTCCCAGTTTCCTTTGCAGCTAAGGGTAGACATTAGTTAATGAAACAAGTGGCTCCCAGATATATTCTTTAAAAGGAGAGAAAGATGCCAGGAACCTCGGCCCTTGAGGGCATCTTGAGGGCTGCTATAAATTTTGGACTTCCTCCCTCCACTCTTCTTGTTACATGAGACAAGTAAATCTGAATATTGAGAAGGTATTGCTCTATTTCAGCTCCAGACACCTGCACACAATTCCTGCCCAATAAACCTGACTTAGACATCACCTTGTTTATTTAATTGTTGGAGAAGATGAGGGGCAGAGACATGGACTGGCCCTTCCCTTCACTCACCACATTCCCATTAAATGGCATAACTAATAAACTAGACATCCTGACCTAACTGCAGTCCTTTTGTTCAACAGAAGCACAGCCATTCTGTCCTTAGCTAAATCATATCTTCTGTTATAAAATTAAAACTTTTTTAACTGTGCTAAAACAACTTTGCTACAACTATGCTCACCACAAGATACCCATTGTACCATGGCCTTCAGCTAAAGCTTATCTAATTGTTGTAACTTCTGTTTGCTACCCTATAAGAAAAGGCACACCCTCTGTAACCAATGCCTCGACTTGGGAGATTATTTCTCTGGAGTCTACTGATATTAATAAAATTTCCTGTCTTTTCCTGAGCTCCTGACTACTGTTGACTCAGTTTTCCTGCAACACTAGATAGAACTCAAGAACTCCTCTCACAACAGTTAACAGTAACACCTACCCTGACTGCAGACCAAACTCCTTAGAGTATACACTCACTTCTCACAATCACCCTATGAAGTAGGTACTGTCCTCAACCCACTTTATAGCTAAAACACGGGCTCCACAAAGTAATTTTCCTAGGGTCACAGAATCAGCAAGTAGTAAAGTTAGGGAGTGAAACCCAGGTCAGAAGGTAGATTAAGCACTTCACTGTGTCCCTTTCCTGAAATAAGTCACTAATGTCTCCTTCATTCAATTATAAACAAATATTTGCCAGTGCCCACTATGAGGGTGACATAATCCATTAAAGTGACATTTTATTATGAAACTATCCATCAATTAGTTGTACGTGGTTTGGAAATAAAAATCAATGCAAGACAAAAGAGATTCAGGTCCTCTATTTCATTACTTCTTTCTGCTTTTGGGGAACTCTGATCTCAAACCTCATGCTGGCTGGGTAGGGTGGTCCTGTGAAGGTTAAAGCCATTCTCTCTCCCTGTTAAAGCCAGTCTTGTCTCCTACAATAATAAATGGTTTAAGTGTATATTCTTTCAATAGGCTGGCCAGAGTCTTTCCCTGGCATTGATAGACTGGGGTCAAAGGAAGGCCTTTCAAGCAGGAAGACCACCTGAGCAGATTCTATGTAGGGCTGCTGGCCTGATTCTGATCCAGATGGAGAAGGCCAAGTTTACAGAAAAGCTGAATCAAGAGGGCTGAGAAATGGACAAAAACCAAGCAAGTCCAAGTAGTACTGAGCCCTTGAGAGTCTAAGCCTTTGATTTCTCTAATTCACCCAACAATTTAATCCAGCAAATACGTCTAAAATCCCTACCACATGCAGGTTACTGTATAAGGAGCTAGAAGCAGTTTACTTTAGGTTCTTTAACTTTCTCCCATGGGAGAAACCCTAACCCTAACCCTAGCCCTAACCCTGGCCCTAACCCTAACCCTAACCCTAACCCTTCCCACAAAATGAACTAATAAATATCCTGGGGCTAATGTTTATTTGAATTGAGTTTCTGTCATTTGCAACCAGATTCCTAATGAGGACACCTTGCTATCTAGAAGAGAAAAACTTCATGCTGGAAATAAAACTCGAAGGATTGAGGTATATATCAGAGGTAAGAGAAAGTGTTTACCATGTCAAGGCACTGGATCCATTCACCAGCACAAGGGAGGAAGGAAGGAAAGAAGTTAGGGAAGAAGGAAGAGAGGAAGGTAAGGAAGGAGGGGAAAGAAAGAGACAAGATTCCATTATGATAAATTAAACAAATGATGCATCCAATACCACACCAGATGCCAGAGGATATGGTAGTATCTGGGTTTCCTTGAATATGTTTCTTCACTAGGCCAATTTCGGGATCACAGTACATTAGCCCTTACCTTGGGGTGATCCGTGCCAATCACATTCAGATAATAGCAGGTTTCCATTAGCACCGAGAGAGCCATTTTCACCCATAAAAGCAGGGTTCACTGGAATGAAGAGAGAGGGATGCTTAAAATCAGTCTCATGATCCTAGATACTCCTGAGCACATAATGATTATTATGTGCTAACAATGATTAGCAATAGTTATCAACACCAAGAGCTTGTCTTTGAAGTTCTGACAGATCCAGATTAAGACCTCAGGCAGAAAATAAATCAAAAATTTAAAAAGTCATTAAATATTATCAACCTGGATCAATGGTTTTCATTGGACTGTAAGTTATGATTAAAATAATTCTTAAACTGAGATACAGGGCACAACTATCTCTATGTAACTTAAATAATAAGTTTCAAAATAAATATATAAAAATTAAAAATAAGTTTCACAAAATAATACTCTGACTACAGAAACTTCACTTTGATGCATGCTTACACTGTCACTTTCTTTTTAATTTTCATCTTAATTATTCTTTTTTCCCCTTAATTTTATTATAAACAAATAGTAATGAGACAGTTTCATATCAAATTGGTAGGACAGTTTCAATAATTAACAC
>NDGN011447410.1:0-12303 GCA_002564285.1 Tympanoctomys barrerae
TATATATAGTATATAGTATATAATACTATATATTATAGTATTCCAATAAAGTTTGAAATTATTTTTTACTATGATTTTCATTTTAATTTTTTCTTCTAGGAACTTCCAGTTGATCATGTTTGGCAATTTTTTTCTTTACAGTTTTTGGGAGGTCTTCACATGTTAAGAGCCATAAGTTTGTGTCTTATGTAAATTGCAAATATTTTCATTTGCGCATTGTTCTAGTTGTGTCTAGTTGTCCCCCAAAGCCTCATGGTGTCATGGGGTGGACTTTTAGAGTTTGCGATAAACTCAGGATCCACTAGGCTGAGGTTATGGGTATGAAAGCAACACCCAGTCTGAGGCGGATAGCCTGAATGTAACCTAAGAGAGACCGAGAGACAGACGCCCTTTCTGCTGCCATTGCTGCTGTTACCCCTCCCATTCGCTCTCTTGCTCTTTGCCACCACCATGAGAAGTTGCTCTCTGTCATGTGCCACTCTGCCTTGCAGACAGCTGAATATGGACTGAAACCTCCAGTGACTCTGAGCTACATGAATCTTTCCTTCCTTCATTTGGAGTGTTGCCTATTTGTCCCAGCAACAAGAGAAGAGTAACTGACACATATTATTATTTTTTTACTTCACTTATTTTCTTTTGCCACACACACACAAAAAACACACACACACAAATGTGTGCATGCACACACATACAATTATGCAGACAAATGTATTTTTTTTTCATTTTTAGCTAGATTTTATATTATGGATAACCTTTTTCCCACATCTATGTTAAAAATATATTAACTCTTTTTGTAGTTTTTATAATTTTACATTTTTAGTTCTATAATGTTTGATACATGTGTCAGCTTGAGAAGTTTATCTAAGTGATTGAACAGGGGGCTCACTTCAAAAACATCCTCAGTTTGTGCAAGAGGAGGGCACAGAGATGTCATGAGTGTTACGTCCATACTAGGACAGATAGCCTGCTTGCTGTATAAGGGAAGAAAATGTGCTTGCTCTCCTCCCTTTTTCCTCTACTTGCTTTTGCTATCTCTGGTGCAGTGAGCTATTGCCACTCTGCCATGGCACTCTGCTTTGGACTCATCTGGTTATGGAGTGAAACTTCTACAAACTGAGGTCAATGAACTCTATTCCTTCATTTTGAGTGATGGGTATTTGTCTGAGAATGATAGAAAAAAAGTAACAAAGACAGAATTTAGTACCAGAAGTGGGGTCTTTGTAGTGAGTATACCTGACTCTGCTTCTAGAGCTTTTGGGAACGACTTGTGGGAAGAGTTTGAAAAGATTCAGAAATTTTGCCTAAAAGAGTAGAATTAAAACATCTTAGGCTGTTTTGTATAGGAGATTCTGGTCAAAGCTCAGAAGGCCAGAAGGCTGATAGAATTGCTGTAATGAACCCGAGGCTCAAGATGTTTCTTCTGGGAAGGAATGTACTGGTTCTTAGACTCCAGGCTATGTATTATGGCTTGGCAGACAGTTTGTCTGCATTTTTCTTATGTGCCTGAAACTGAGATTAAGGGTGGTGGACTAAACTAGAAGAAGAAATTTCAAGACAGTCAAATGTTGAGATGGTGACATGGTTATGGCTATGAGGTGAGGGTTTTTTGTTAGCCAGATTTATGTAAAAATATGCACAAGATAACTAAGATAATTTTGCTAAAAATTTTTATTAATTTATTAAAAGAACATTAGAAGCTTGACTGTTTTTTGGATCAGTTTTGCATGCCTATATCTGGAAATCTGAACAACTGTAATCTTTAACGATAACTGTAATCAATGTAACAGCAATTGTTGATTTCCTATCATCTTGTTTTGAAATTCTGTATTATTTTCAATGTTTTTTAAAATTTTTTATTCTTTTTCTAATAGAAAATATCAAGAGCAAAGAGTAATCAGGACAAACACTTAGCTCCTGATCTACTACGTATTGCATGTAGAACAAGACCAAGACAGTCAGCATTTCATTAAACTTCCAAATGATTATGTAGTGTCCAGCTTTACTTTTTAGACATTCTTTTTCTTTTCACTGGAGATACAAACTTTATTAAATAGCATTTTTGGTAAACAAAGTAGCTTATAATCTAGAATATTTACTTATTAATGAAATAGTACTGTATTGCTTTAATTATAATACCTTTTTCCAGGCATTGTGGCACATACCTGTGATCCTAGCACTGAAGAGGCTAAAGTAGGAGGATAGCTGGGAGTTTTAGGCCCCCACTTATGTAGTGAATTCAAGGCCAGCTTGAACTACATACTTAGACCCCATTTCAACAAACCTTTCCAAAACATTTTAACATTAGGTGGATTATCACCTCTCTCCTCCCCAATACATATATTGCTGGTGAGGGGGAGGTTACTGAATACTCTGGGATACTTATTTTATTTTATTTCCATTTAAATAATCAATTTCTTTCCGTCAAAGAAAAAATTATTTACATTTTAATTTTGTCTGCATTAAATTTGTAAAGTAATTGAGAAAAAATTATGTACAGTAATTACATTATTCTCTTATAATGCAATGACATAATGATGTATATAATTATATGATGCATATATAATCTTACAACCATATACTTATTACCCCTTCTAATATAGATACACAAACATGTGGTTTCTTTCCCTCTCATCTGTGAGTTAGTCTTTCTTTCTCAGAACTAATTCTTCTGATACCTTGGAAGATTTTAATTGTTCTGATATCTACTTAATATTCTTTTACAGTCTGTCATCATTTCTTGCTTACGAATCTATTACTGGCATTTAAAGGTCCTTTGGCCTGCTTATGCTGTTACCAAGACACTCCTACAGAGCAAGAGCCTTTGAAAAATGATGTGGATTTTCACTGAACTCAAACTACCTTAGCACTTGTAATTTCATACCCAAGGTAACTGTTTTAATTTACAAATTACTGTTATTATTTATAAACTGTTTCGACTTCCTGATGCATTTATGTGATGATTCTCGTTAAGACAAGGAACCATAATGCCTTGACAAGAAAACATACACTACAGAAAATAAGGAGATAGATTTTTCTCAGGTGCAAAGGAAATCAAGAGGGTAGGATGGGATAAAAAAGAAAGAAGATGTATTATGTATGTGTACCAAATCCCACAAAGAGTGGTACAGCAAATATGTACCAATGAAAATAAAAACAAAGCAAACAAAATGAAAGTCACTTGAATACCAAAGATAGAAGCTACAGCTTTGTATTCTGTACATTGAGATCTTAACTGAAAATTGAAGGAGGAGAAAATCTTTGTCCAAAAAAGAGAGGATTTCAAATATTACATTTCTTCTCTTCTCTTGTATTTCATAAAATTATAGGCAAGAGAATATAATTGTAGCAATCCATTCCTTATTTTCCTTTTTAATTATAGTTCTGACTAGATATCAGAGGAGACCCAGAAGCAGTTATAAAGTAATATTTCAAAAAACACACACAATAGAACATTATTCCTAACTAAACAAACTACTATGAAAACATTTTTTGGTCTGGTATGTAGGAGATATGCCCACCGTGGATTCAGAGTATCATTTTTTTTCCATAAAGACATTTGCTAAAGAAATCATTGTATAGCCAAACAAATTTACTGACTAGTTTGCTGTTTACTTAGCTACATAATGTCTTTTTTCTCCTTTGTTACACTTTTTAACTTCCCATGGAGCTAATATTATGCAGAACACATTTTAAAAATGCTGGTTAGAAGGTTTTCAAAATTTATAACTTACTGAAGTCTGCAGCTGCATCAGATCCCTTTGGAGGTACTGGTGAGTATAAATTAAATCTGTAAACCTTTGAAGTTGGGATTTTTTGTGTGTCTCAATGACTTTTCTGCAAATATAAGCTTAATACACTAATAGCAACATATGATTTTTCATTATTATCAAGTCATTAAACTAGGTCTATAGTCACTAAGCTGCATTTGGTTAATTCCCAGTATCATAAAACTTTATTGAAAAATATAATATTTACATCGAAGTAAATATTGATGTTGGATTTTGGCTAGTTTGAAGGTCATGATTTAAAGCCAATAATTAACATATAGTGGGAGTTATTTCAAGATTTCCTTTCAAATTATTTCAGAAGATCATTGTAATAACTCAGTAATGGGTGTAGGATGGTGATATTATTCCACTTTTTGGAAAATCAATATGCTACTTCTTGGCACTGAGGGTGCTACATGGTATTTACATTTCTGTGTGAGTGCATGTGTGCATCAAATAAGCCAGTGCCTCAGATGACACTGGGCGCCTTCAGGGTGGTATGACCATAGACTCACGACTTCAAAAACTAAAAGTCTTACACTCGGTACATATATATTCATGATTGTTATCTCCTCCTTTTGAAGTTTTCCTTTAACACGTATGTGGTGACTTTCTTTATCTCTTTTAATCATTCTTGGTTTGAAGTTCACACTGTCTGTAAACAGGATAGATACCACTGTCTTATTGTGGGCTGCATGGAGTATTGTTTCCCATCCATAGGCTTTTAGTGTATGGATTTCTTTTTGAGTTAAATGTATTTCTTGTATATAGCATATTATTGGATCTTGCTTCTTGATCCCCTCTTCTAGACTGTTCCTTTTGACTGGTGCATTGAGGTCATTTACATTGATGGTTATAAGTGATATGGATTGGTTTATTTTTGTCATGCTATTTTCCTGATGCTAGTTCCATGCTTTCCTCTCTATTTAATAGAACCTAATAAATGAAATTCCAAGGAATCAGTCTAACAAAGGAGGTAAAAGATTTGTTTATTGAAAATTACAATATTTTATAAAAGATTGAAGAGGATATCAGAAAATTGAAGGAAGGATAGAAAGAACCAACGTAGAGAAAATACATATGCTCCCAAAATTCTTAGAGAGTTAATGCAATCCCAATAAAACATGTCATTAGCATACCTCACAGAACTAGAAAAAATATGGTTAAAATTCATCTGGAACTACAAGAGACCTAGAATAGTAAAGGTAATCCTGAGCGCCAACAGCTAGGCAGGAGTCATCACAACCCCTGACTTGAAATTAAACAACAAAGCTACTGTGATAAAATCACCAGGGATCTGGCACAAAACAGACTTGAGGACCACAGAAAAGATTAGAAGACACAGACATATCTATAAACATATTCAGCCATCTTATATTTAACAACAGTGACAAACACATTCCCTGGAAAAAAAGATAGCTTCTTTAATAAATGGTGCCAGTAAAACTGGATCTCTACATGCCACAAACTAAAACTAGACCTATGTCTATCACTATGCACTGAAGTCAAAAAGGGTATAGATCTAAATATTAAACCAGAAACACCAAATCTACAAGAAGAGAAAGTAGGTAGAAATTTCAAAGACATAAATATAGGTAGAGTTCATGAATGAAACCCAGACCACATGAGAATTAATTCAAAGAACCAATAACTGAGATCTCATCTTATTAAAAATCTTCTCACACTAAAGGAAACACCAATGGAGTGGAAAGACAACCCACAGTGTGGGAAAAATTTTAACCAATTGTCCCTTAGACAAAGGAATTCTATCTAAAATGTGTAAAGAATTGCAAAAATTCACTACCCCGATTCCAAAGACTAGTCCATAAGTGGGCATTTGAAATGAATACACATTTCTCATATGTCAAATAAATACATGAAAAAAGTTCAATATTATTGGTCATCCAAGAGATGTAAAGTACGTTGAGATTTCATCTCGCTCCAGAAACAATGCCTATTATCAAGAAATCAACCAATAATAAATACTGAAGGGGATATGGGGAAAAAACTATTCTCAGCTGTTGGTGGGAATGTACACTAGTATAGTAACTGTGGAAATCAACATGGACTTTCCTCAAAAAACTAGGATTATAGTTCCCCTTCTACTCAGCTATGCCTTTTCTGGATATCTTCTCAGAAGATTTAAAAACATCATAGTATAGTGATATTTTCCACCCATGTTTAAAGCAGCATAATTTATAACAGCTAAATCTTGAAAACAATGCAAATGGCCATCAACTAAGGAATGGATAAAAAAGATGTGGTATTATTATCCAACAGAATACTACTCATCTATAACTTGACACTTTCATAGGTAAATGGATGCAAGTTGGAACCATAATCCTAAATGAAATAAATCAGACTCACATGTGTAAACACCGTATGGTTTCCTGGCATGAGAAACTCAAAGAGTAAATGAGATATAAAATGTACAATAAGTACTGTGAAATGGAAAGAAATTGTACAAAAGGAAAAATGCACTAGAGTGAGTGAAAGAAGAGATTAGGGAAAACAGAAAAAATTAACTCAGTTATATTACTATTTCTCTTAATCCATTAAAAAAGGAAGGTTTATGCCAATGTTGATCGGATAATTTTTTTTTCAGAATTTTATTCATGAACAAATAGCAATTAGACAGTTTCAAATCAAATCACTAGGACAGATTAAATAATTAACATTCTGGATAAATTTTTATGCTCATATCTTGCACCCTGAGGAACTACTTTAAATATAACAACACACAACACATTTATTGTTCCTATTATTTTGTTATGAAATTTTGTTTTACTTTTTTTATAAAAGAAAATCAAAACAAAAGCAAATCAAAACAAACGTTGCAGAGTCATTGTGTGGAATGCTCCTGTCTTGTCATGATGGATAAAGCTACGCTGTGGTCCATTTTGTGGTCTTACAAAGAATCTGTGGTCTGAGAACACATAGCAAACAGAAACTGTATTGTATCATGTTCTGGTGGTGAAGTCCAATATAAAGGAGCAGGCACTTCCAAGGACCTTCTTGCTTTTTAGCTGGAGCAAAAGCATTAGATAACAAAGGGCAAAGGGAGAACAGAGGGTAGAGTTATAAATCTTTTATGAGATATCTTTCAAAGTCTTTTGGCTGCTTCTATTGGATTGTGTGCCTTTCTGTCACTAAATTTTAAATTTTTCATATATTCTGTACATAAATTCTTGTTAGGCACATGCATACATAGGCAATAGGTAGGTATCCTTCTGGTTTGTGGATTCCCTTTTCATTTTTTGTTGTAACTTTTGAAGAAATAGGATTTTAACTTTAAATAAGTCTGATTCATTTTTCTTTTTCTGCTTATGGACTTGTTTTTCTTATTTAAAAATAAATCTTAAAAATTCTAATGTTCACAGAATGTTTCTATTTTTCCCCAAAGGTTTTATAGGTTTATACTTAATTTAGATAAGAAATACACAAGATCTGGTCTTTAGTGATTTTATTTCAAATTAATATTTATGTACAGTGCAGAGATGAGAGGTCTACTTTTTTTCATATGGCTACACTGTTGGTGCAATACCATTTATGCAAATGACCATGTTTACTCTTTCACTATATTGGATCTATGTTAAATTCAATTGACTAGACAGGGGTTGATTTCTGGATTCTGTCTCATTAATACTTTATGTATCCTTCAACCAATACTACTTATCCAGATTAGCTTTGTATGTTGTCAAAACAGGTATTTCTTTAAATTTGTTTTTTTTTAAATTTGTAATTCTATATCTTCTGCTTTTACAAATAAATTTTATATTAAACCTTTCAGATTCTAAAAGAAATACATTGGCTTACATTTTTTACTGTGACTGTGCTGAATGTCTATATGAACAAGAGATCGAGCAAGTTAACAATGTTGAATATATCTTTCCATTTATTTACATCCTATGTAAGTCCTCTTAAGGATGTTTTCAGTATAAAGTTCTGCAATTTCATTAAATTTATTTGAAAATCGTTTCAATTTGGCTATCACTAGAAATGCAAATTGCTCTTTGTTTCCACTTCATTTAATTGTTTGATCAGTTACCAATTGCCATTATTTATAAAAATCGATTTTTTAAAATTATCATTTATTCAGTAATTTTAACTTGGTTTATTCATTTAATTCTAGGAAGATTTTTGCAGATGTTTTAGTACATTCTTGGAACAGAATAGAGACAACTTCTTTTCTTCCTTTTACTTTTTATTTTTAAAGAATACAAAACAGTGATGGAAAAAAAACAGCATTAGAAATGACACAAGACTTCACTAAGCAGAGTAATAGGTATTCAACAATGGTTGCTGTATTCCATGATACTATCTTCAAATCAGTTCTTCAGATTACCAAATATAAATGCTCAAGATTCATTTAAAGAAAAAAGCAAAACAAAACAATAACAGAAGTTATAAGATGAAGTTATATTTGAAAGAGAAAAAAATCAGAGTAAAAAGAAAAAAAAGCATTAACTGCTCCTTTCAAAATATGAGCAGAAATTGATACAATTATCCAAAAAATTCTGCATATATACTTAAATATATCTTTTTCCCTTTTCATTTGTCCTTTTCCTCATCCCAGTTTTTCCTTCCCATTGAACAATTTCTTTCCCTTTCAGAGTATCTTTTGTACCTTTTAGACTTGAAGTCCTCTTTCAGGTTCTCACACTAGTGAGGGAATATGATGTTAGCACAGATGGATCTGATTCATTTCACTTACCAATATAGTCTCTAATTGCACCCATTTATCTACAAAGCCTCAAATTTATCTTTTTTATAGCTGAATAATACTTCATTGCTTAAAAAATTTCATATCATTTTTATCCATTCCTCAGTTGAAAAATCTAATGAGCAATAACATAACTGTTTTGGGGGATGTTAGCACCTCATTGACACAAAGATAGATCAGCCATGCAGAAAAAGGAACAAAGAAATAACAGAACAAAATTTGTGAAGCAATGGACTTAGTAGAATTTTACAGAATGTTTTACTGAACACCATCAGAATACACATTCTTCTCAGCTGCACATGGGATGTTCTCTAAAATAGATCATGTGCTAGCAGATAGAACATGCTTAAGTAAAGGAATCAAAATCATCTCATGCATATTATCTGACCATAGTTCAATGGAACTGGAAACTACTGACAAAAGGAATAACAAAAACTCTATAAACACATGGAAACTAAATAATACCCTTCTGAACAATCAACGTGTCACAGATGAAATTAAAGAAGAAATTAAACGATATTTGCAATCAAATAAAAATGCAGATGTATCTTACCAGAAACTGTGGGAGGCAATGAAAGCTGTCCTTAGAGGAAAATTTATAGCGATAAATTCTCATATCAGGAAAACAAAATGATCCCAAATAAATAATATTTTGCTGCACCTCAAACTTCTAAAAGAACTTTCTAAAAAGAAGAGCAAGCCAATTCCAAAGCACAAAGAAGGCAGGAAATTATAAAGATTAGAGCAGAAATAAATGCAATGGAAATTAAGAAAACAATACACAGAATTAATGAGGCAAAGAGTTGGTTCTTTGAAAGAATATATAAAATTTGATAAAACCCTAGCAAACCTCATTAAAAGAAGGAAACAAAAAATTCAAATTAATGCAATGAAGAACGAAAAAGATGAAATCACTATAGGTCCTTTCTTTTCTTTTAAATTTTGTGTGCCACCTGGGCTATGTAGTGAATTCAGGGGTAGCATGAACTATTCAACAAGACCCTGTCTCACTAAACTAAAAAAATAATAAATAAATAAGTAATCTCTATGTGTCTTTTTACTTTTCCTTTCCTTATTGCTCTGGCTAAGATCTCCAATACATTATAAAAGTAAGTGGCAGGAATGAATGTTGAGAGACATTTTTAAAAGATCAAAAGTCACATCAAAGTTTCTGAGTCTTTTTCTGGAACATTGAAAAATGTCATGTAACTGAGACTTATTTAGGGATTGGTGAGTTAGTTGGATTTATTTTCAGCGTTTTAACTAAGCTTCACCTTCAGGTATGATGAACCACTTGAAAGTGGAAAGAAACTTTTCCATAGATCTAAAAATTTTTCTTCCAGTATTTCAGCATTTTTCTCTTTTTTAATGTATCTTAGTACAGGGACTACAGGGTCTTTGTACACAGATCAGACTTGTATTGATCGTCCTGTTTTCAGTTTTGCAAGTGCTGGGATTACAGGCATGTGCCACCATGCCCAGTCTCAGCCTGCCCCGGGAATGGGCCAGCACTGCACACTGGGGATTGAACCCTGTCCCTGCATCTGCCTATGCTGGCATTTTAGTCTGCTGAGCTATCTGGCTGGCTCTCAGCATTTTTTTTATTCATCTTTGTTCTTCTATATTTTATGACTGAATGCCTTGTATTTTGCATTTCTTATTTTCCACAAATTTCTAAATCTTTGTTTAATGCTTTTTGAATGGTCTTCAAATTAGAAATATTTTACTGCCCTCAAATTGAATAATAATTATCATCTCCACTCTAAATTCAACAGAAAATTGATTTTTGTATTTATTCTATTTAGTTTTTATTTCTAGCATTTTCAACTTAATGTTCAACATTTCTCCCCTGAGATTTTCTATCTGTAAACACACTAAAACCATCTTCTTTATCTTATGCTTGACTTACATTCCATGTTGCTTCATTATGGTGTGGAAATGATCCTTAGAAGGCTAGGAAGAAAACTCAGTGGTCTAAGTACCTGCTTGGTAAGTGCAAGAACCCAGGTTTGATCCCCAGTACTGCTTGCCATACTGGCCCTAGAAACCTGGGTGCACTGTACTGGCCCCCCAAACTGGGCATGATGGTGTACATCTGTAATCCCAGCACTGGGATGAGTCTGAACTGTATAGCTAGACCATGTATCAAATAAACAAATAAATAAAAATTAAAAAAATAAATTATGCCTAAAACATACAAAAATAATATATGCCTAATAGCATTTTTACTTTTTTCCCTTTCTAATCCTCATGTCTTTCTGGTGTTTAGCTTATGTAAATGACTAAGATTTCTACTACAATGTGGCAAGAAATGATTGTACCATCATTGTTGCCTTAGTCTTATGGAAAAGGTTTCGATATTTCCAACACTGTGTTGGGATTTCCATACTTTTTAAAAGGTGTAGATTAAAATATTTCAACTTATTTCAGATTTTCTAAAAATTTCTAATGTGAGTGGATTGTGTCTCAGTTACCTTTCTCTCCTTGCTGGGACAAAATACCTAACACCCAGATTCAAGGAAGGAAAAATTTACTTATCTCACAGTTTGTGGAAGTTTCAGTCCTACTGGACTAGCTCTAAGGCAGAGTGGCACATGGCAGAGGGCAGCAGTTTATGGTGGCAGAAAACAGCAAAGAGCAAAGGGAAGGGCAGCAGTAGCTGCCTCTCTCCTCTCCTTACATTATAAGCAGGCTTCCCTGGGGTGGCGCTGCCCTCTTGCTCAGGATGAGGATGTTTACAAAGTAAGAACCTTGGCTCCTTGCTGAGTCACTTAATTAAGCTTCTAAACTTCTCAAGTTGATATAATACATCAGCCAACACAGGTAGTATACTTAAAAACACTGTTGCTCATCTTTTTGTCATTCTGCAATCCTAGAAAATTATACTAATGCAATTATGATTGCCAAATCAACCTTGTATTATTAAAATAATTAACTTTCACAGGCATAGTTTAAGGAGTTTTGGAATGGTGAACTGTTCTCTTAATTTACTTTTAGGTAATGTGTTGTCTGATATAAATATCAAGATTTTGCTGGTTAGTAACTATCTCTGCCTTTTTCTCTACTTGTTGTTCCATTTTGTCTTCTTAATCTTATTTTTGTTTTTTTGTAAACAGATTAAGTATGAGGTACTATATTTGAAAATTTGCTCACAATTGCTATGCTGTAGATCAAGAATGACTCAAAACCCAAATGCTCTCAAAGATGGTGCTTTTGCAAAGAAGTGGACCTCTGGGAGTGTCACAGTGACATACTGTCTGGGAGTGCAGGTTGGTTGAAAGAGGGGGACTATGGGGCTGTGGCCTAGCAGGGAGCTCCTCCATCACTACCTCCTCCCTTCTAGCTCCACGTCCTGGTCTTCAGGGCCTGAGGAAGCCAAGGCCTGAGCCACTTCCCCCTCTGAGCCCTCATCTCTGCTTCCTGGTTGCATGCTCTAGCAGCTTCTCCTCTATGCCAGGCTTGCTTCTGCTGTGCAATCAGCTAGCCCTGAACTGTAACATGAAGAGAAATAAACCTCTCTTCCTTCTTTTAGTTGTGGGTGTCAGGTATTTGGTTCAACTACTAGACAAGTTACTAAAACCATGATCTTGGCAACTACACAGATAAAAGGGAAGACAGGTCACCTACCAGACTAGATTTTGTTTTTTATTTTAAAAAGAAATTGTGTCTTTGGTTTATGCTTTTTTTGTGGCGTATCACTCTTCTGGGATTTCAGCTAAACTCCTAGGTTATGTACTAAGACTGCTGGTCTTTGAAAGATTTTAATCCTTGGTTTTTGTTGTTGTTTTTATTTATTTATTTTTTGTGTTCTTT
>NDGN011447411.1:1447-12070 GCA_002564285.1 Tympanoctomys barrerae
TTTTTGAGATACTGGGGATTAAACTCAGGACCCTCCACTTGCCAGGCAAGTGCTTATTCTACTGAGCTATCTCCCCAGCCCCTAAAATTCCCCATTTTTAACCACACACATCCTTCCTAACTACTCAAAGATCCTTCCACTCAGTCTGATGCTCACCAGCCATTTCCTTTAGGACTCTTAAGTGAATTTCATCAAACCTCAATGATTTCAACACATTCAATTATTGAAGTGTGCCTTAACCTGCTTCCCCCAGATGTGAACTTGCTCACTTTCTTATTAACTGTTACTGGATTAGCATCCTTTTACTGCTAACCTCTTCAGTGAAGGCTGAAGCAGAGCATCTTTTGCTGTGTCACAATGTCCCTGCCATGTACCTGCCTCACACTTCCCCTCCTCCCAATGTGGAGCAGACCTCCCCTCTTGGATACTTCTTGCCTGTTTTGAGAGCATGTGCAACTATTGTTTTACTTCATTTTTGAGGAAAACCTGTATACTTGAATCCTCTTATATTTTCTACTTTGTACACCTTTATTCTTGTTTGCAAAGATACTCTTAGAATCTAATCACAGCTAAAATGTCCCATTGGCTCATTTAAAACTGAGCATGATCATGTATATTCTCATAGGACTTATTCTTTGTTCTTAACACTTAACCATGGAACACAGATGCTTGTAATTGCTTCACCCTTGAGTCGCTAAGGGACATTGCTTTTTTATTTACTTTGGGAAATCCTAATGATGCTCAACGCCAAGAGGATAAAATATCAATTTTCACTGAAGTCATCTCAGGGAGTTTTCTCATTCTATGGAGGAGCATTTCCTCTCCTGTTACTCTAAACTCTATGGCCTTTCAGTTCTCCTACTTCCCAAAATTTGTCTCTATCTCCTCCTTGCACCATTTTAATCATTGAAGCAGGTCTTTCATTAGAACAACTGAAACAAATCCAGCCAGCCCACTGAACATTCAATTATGTTGAAAATTAGTATAACTTAACTCAGGGAGGACATACTGATTCCTATGACTGAATCCAGTTAATTATAAATGGTGCTCAACATACACTCTGATAGACAAGAAGCAAATGGCCAGAGGGTCGGAAGCATGAATTTAAATTATTTCACTTATAAAAAATGTATTTGTGGTTGCTAAATTTAAACTGTTTGCTTATGTTGTAGTCTTAATGGTTTTTAATATGTTACTTTTTCTTCCAATATGTTTACATTAAGTACCCAAGACAGAAATAAATACCACTCACTCAGATCAAAATATAACCATATATGTTCTTCACATCTACCTATATTTCTTATACTTGTTCCTTTTCTGACAGCTCTCCTCTTCTTTTATTATAAAAGCAGTTTCTTTTATTAAAATGGAAAACCACAGAAAACTCACTATAGCAGAGAAGAAAAGCAGTAAGTGTAGACAATAAGAGAGGTTCACTTTTAGGAGCTACCAGGGAAGATCAGCCGGCCACAACTTTCACTGTCATGCCCAGCAGCACCTACACAGTGGACAATGATTTGGGGATTATTTTTAGAGCTATTTTCTCCCACTTTTCAGAGGGAAGATAAATGCTTTTTTCCCACTCATGCAGATCCTGAGTAAAGGTCACCCTGCTTGGAGAGTGATATTGAAGATCATTTCAAAGTAATCATCTTTTTCTTCTTCTAGAAGGCTGTTGGTAAGTGGTAAAGCAGAACATGTGTGACCATAAAAATAGCAGTTTTTAAAAATATGGTTAGACTAGACCACGGAAACTGGGAACCAAATTGTGAAAACAGCTGCTTTGGATGTTCAAAAATTTTATTGGCTCATAAAATGTTACCGTGTAGAAGAACCTGAGAATTTATTAGAGAAAAGAAGGAAACGGTGACCCTATGATGTTAAGAGAATTGTTCAAGGTCACTCCACTGCTTATTCGTGGCACTGAAACCAAGTGAAGGGTTATAAAACCAATGGTAGAGTTTCCATTGCGTGACATTATCCTCCCTTTTTTCTTCTCAAATCATCAATCTTTTTGTTAGCCTGCCCATATATGGAAGGATATTTTACCCTCCCACACTGCTGTCAATATCAAAGAGTATAGAGTTGTAAAAAAAGACATTTCAAAATAATTCATATCAAAAACACTAGGTCAGAAGAGGTTGTCCAAAGGCTCTTACTTACTTCAAGCAAAGTTGCCCCAAACCCTCCACACCAGGTTCTACAAAGCCCTGCAGAAGAGGAGGGCTCCAAGTCAGCACCCACAATGCCCTGTCATCATAGAACTTATATACTGCAAACTCACTGCTGGACTCTGAACCCGCGCATTTCACCTTGTGTATAAAGACTGTATTACTGCAAAGCAGAGGACACAGAAAACGTCTGATTTTGAAAATTTGAATTCTAATTTCAAAGAAGCAGAGGAGCTCACTGTTTCAAGGATTATGCAATAAAACTTACACAAAATGTAACTAATGTGTAAATTTAATGTTAGTCGATGCATATGTTCACTTGCTGAATTTTAATATTTAGAGCTTTGTAAAATTAGTGGCCCATCTGCACAGAATGGAGATAATGCCTTTGAATGCCCTCTAGATCAGCCATTGTGGCCACGTCATGCTGAGTTCCTCATGGCAGAGACATACTGAACACCCACTGTGACCTGGGACCTTCACCATGTTCCCTAGACGAAGATCTAAACAGACCTTCACAAGTGCCAATCTAGTGGGAGACACAGACTTTTAAAAAATAATTTAGTGCCTCATCTCAACTGTTTTGTTGGCCATCATTTCACCATCTTCTTATTTCTGTCCACCAAGAAGGCATATTTGTGGCCACAAAGATAGCTCAGTGGTCTAAGTGTCTGCCTAGGCAAGCCCAAGGATACAGGTTCAATCCCCAGTACCACATGCCATGTGGCACTGCCCTGGGTATGCCAAGCTGGCCACCAAGATCTGGCATTGTAGTGCATGCCTATAATCCCAGCACTGGCGAGGCTAAAACAGGAAGATCATTACAAGTCTCAGAGACCCTGGACAAAATATACAAAACTAAAACAGCAAAAAGAATAAGAAGGAGGAAGGGGAGGAGGAGGAGTAGGTAGAGTAGGAGGTGGACAAGGTAAAGGAGGAGGAGGAGGAGGAGACATAACCTTCTAAGGTAGAAGACAACCTCTAAACATTATGTAGCCCATCTCCCAAGCCCTAGGCAAGAAAAGTATATAATCACTCTTGACTTTAAAAAAAGAATTGCTTCCAAATTGTCTCTAATATTTAACTAACTTTATTTTTTTATGTGTTTAGTACAGTGCCTATAGGATCTCACTACACAGATCAGACGCATAGTGATCCTCCTATTTCAGCCTCCCAAGCACTGGGATTACAGGCATATGCCACCATGCCCAGTCTCATTCACCTTCTCAGCATGCCCAGTGGACAAGGCCAGCATAGCACACCAGAAATCAACCCCACCCTGTGCCTTTCCAAGCAGGCACTTTAGTCCACTGAGCTATCTGGCCAGCCCTTTACCAATTTTACTATTAGAACATAGTTGCATTATTCATATTCTAAAATCCCTCTTGCTGTAGTTGAAGCACTCTTCCCTCTTATTGATCCTTAAAAAAAGCATAATAAGTAGTTAATAACCCTGCTAATTTAACCTGAAGATCATCTTATTTTCCTACTAAGATCTATAATTTTGATCTATAACTCACCAGGCCATGTACACGATTCTCCCCTTGTTTCTGTCTTAATCATGGAAGCCTGAAGATTGTGCACAGCAGACATGCACAGATATCTACAAGGACAATAGAAATCCCGGATAAGGTCTGGCAATCACTGGATGTGAGACGGAACACCAGAGGGCAGGATACCGGCTAAGCACGCAGGCAAATTTCTCCTTTCTCTCTAATACAGTTTCCGAGGGCAGCTTTGAGAGATGAAGAACCATGTCCCTACCTCTTTTCAACACTTCATGACCTAAGAACAATCATGAGCATCCTAGGCCTTCAATCAAAGGAATAAGGGATGAAACAAGAAGTTCCCCTTGTCACTTAATAACACCCCTTATATCCTCTATTTCACAGAAATTACATCACACTCTCTATTATATATTTTTTGAAAACCCTATAGCTGCTATGCTATAAATTTCTATAACTTGTTCACCTTGCACACCTGAAATCTTATGTCCTCTGACAACACCTCTCAACCTTCCCTAGCCCCTGTATATCACTAATCTCCCTCTCTGCTAGGGGTTCCGCTATTTAAGATTTCACATCTAAGTGAGATCAAGGGATGTTTCTCTTCGTGAGTCTGGTGTACTTCATTTAGTATAACAACAAGAGATTCATCTATGCTGTTGCTGATGGCAGCATTTTCTTCTTTAAGATTAAGAGGCCACTGCATATATACATCCCATTTTCTATACTCATTCATCAGCAAGCATATTGGTTGTTCTTCTAGGCTGATTATTAACAAATGACCTATGATTTTTTTCTCAACTCTCCATTATGCTCCTTCTTAATATCAAGCTAAGTTCCAACCACTCACTATTGCATTGGTTTCCAAAAGAAGCTTCACTGAACCATTCTTAAGATTGTATAAAAAGTTTCCCACTATGTAGCAAAGGCTTCAAATTACATAAATATAAATTTAAACAATGAAAGCTCCCTGAGAATTTAGAGTTAAGATATAATTTACATGCTGTAATGTATTAAGAGGTGTACTATCAGATGTTGAAACTTAAATCAGGTGATGGGTACTGTAGGATTTATCTTTAAAAAAAGTCTTCAAGGTAGTTTGGAAATAATAACAGACATTAGTGAAGACCAAAATATTATAAGTTGTCATCAGCAATAAATCATGGAATCAGCAACTCTCAGTTAAACTGGCAATGCTTTTTACAAATTCGTGAGAATTTTATCTCCCATGTGCTTGAAAATGTAAACAGACATATTAAGACTATCTGATCGTCATGGCCAAGAAAACAGGAAATAGAATACACTATAAGGTATTAAATTCATGAGCCAGCTCTATATTTTTATTTTAGTGATAGCTTTATAAGGGCTTTTTTAAAAAAGCCCTTATAAACTAAAAACTAAATCTAGTTTTTAGTTCAGTATATATTGTATACTACCAAAAATGGTGTTTGGATAGATTTTTCAAATAAAGTATTCCTTTGAATTCAAATGATTAATCAGATTATTTATCAACCATTGATCCCATTAGGCATTCTCAATTTGATCAGGTTTTATTGGGAAACAATTTCCAACCAAATATTGAAACATTTCTATTCAAATGTGATAGGGAAAGTTCCAAGTGAAGCTCAGGAAAAATAACAGCGACATAAACTCAATTATTGTATCAAGTCACAGAGGAACATGCAGAAACATGGGCATTCAAGTAAATAAATTATTCTGATTTTGCTCCTAGGTGACACAAATTACTCATTTCCTTGGACTTGATACAAAAAGGCTTCAGAGCAAAAGGAGAAATGAAATCAAAGAGCCAAGCACATTATTCATCATCTGCCAGCCTTGCAGTAACTGGGGATTCTGATCATCCCTCATCCCCAACAGCCTTGCAGGAGGTGTCCATAACAGCCTATTACATGTTTAAATGTCCTCATTCACAGACTCACCTTCCTTTGTGGGCTCCTGCAACGGTTCTCAGGGGTGACACTGTGAATCGCAATCCATTGCAGAGTGCCTCTGGTTATTTGCTGCTAATAAAATACGGAACTTTTCAAACGACTTACTTTTAAAAAGCTGATTCAGAATTATTTCTAAAATAAACAAGGCTAATAAACTACTTAGATCTGATGGTGCAGGGCTCATCAGAAGGTGCTAGCTTGGGGAGCTGCTGTTCTTGGTGCTGGCTGGGGGCGGGCTGGAGAGCAGCAGAAACAAAATGCTACTACAGAGACTGTGCTCTGGGTGAGAAGCTGGGAAGCCTCTATTCCTAGCGTGCAGATGGCAGGCTTCTCATCATGGCCTCGTGTGCTGTTCTGTGTGCCTTTTGAGGGCACCCTGAGGTCTTGCTCTCTTTTTTAAGGCAATCAGTCCTATAAGATTGGGCTCATCCCTGTGACCTTATTTAACCTTTATTATTCCTCTAAAGGATCCATCTCCAAATACCGTCACATCGGAGATTGGAGGCCAAACACAGAAAATGTGAGAGGGACACAATTCAGTTCACAAGACACATCAAGGGAGAGAAGGAAAGAGAGGCCTTCTCACAATACTCTCTGTTTTGCATCATTTAAGTGAAGGTGGATTCAGAATTACTGTTGTAGGCAAAAGGCCCTTTAAAAGAAGATTACCTCATTGTTATACAATCATCTTCCCATGAGCCCATTGAAAAGCCTTACTGAGGCTTAGGCCACCTTTGTGAGAACCCAAGAGAGGGCACTGCGACTGTGTATCTGACTGGTCAACCACTAAGCATCTATTGGTTACAAACTATGTTTCCAGAGTCAAGTAGATATTCAGGAAGTTTAAGAATCACATAGTTTTAGGGTAGAGGTATGATGCTGATGAATCCATCAGTCACAAAAGCAGCCCACTGACATTGATTAGTGTGTGCCACAGTCTTCCTAATAGTCATGTGATATTTGCGTATGTTGAACAACACTCTACAAATGGCCCTGAGACCATCATCTCCCTTACACCCCACTCCAACACTTCCCTTGTATGCGAGTTACCTTCTCACTACTATAAAAAATATCTGAGCTAACTGACATAAGGAAGAAAGATTCATTAGCTCACAATTTCAGAGGTGTTACTCCATGATTAATTGTCCTTATTGTATCTAGGTAGGCCTATGGTCAGGTATCTACCACATACAGAAGTCTTTGGAGGAACAAAGTTTCTCACCTTAGGAAAGTCAGAAAGCAAAGGATAAAGAGAAAAGAGTGAGTATTCCAGAATCTTCTCTGAGGCCACACCCTCAGGGACCCAGCTGTTTCTTGATAGGTCCCACCTCTTAAAGGCCTTGATACCTCCCAATAAATAGCACCACACTCAGAGAGTAAATCTGCGTGTAACACATGAGCTTTTAGGGGACACTTATCTAAAACCAGGCCACTACCTCCCTCATATCCATCTGCTACAATTTCCATGTGTGTTAGTTAGCTTTCCATAGCATCATGGAAGCTAGAATGTTCTGAGCCACAGAGTCATAGTCCCTAGTTCTGCTACTACTTTTTGGTGTTAGAAGGAGTCATAAAAACCAGACCATTTTTTTCCTCACCATGATCAAAGTAATTTCACTCATGAGCTACATTGTGGACTGTGAGGCTGAGATAAACATTTGGTCTACGGAGTGCTTAAGTGAAAAACAGGAAGAATGACCATGGAGTAAAGGATAAATCAGTGGAAGAGCACATGTTATTTGAGCTTCAGGAAAAGAGGAACATGGCCAAGTGTGAGTGGCACAACTGAAAATATTCAGTTTCAAAGAATATTAAGAGTATATAATGGGACACTGAAACAAAATAGTGGGGAGACAGAAATGACAAATGACTCACAGGAAGAAATGGAAAATCCACCTTAGTGCAACATGGAGAAAGACTAGGAAACTTTGAAGTTGAAAAATTGTCAGGTGTTACGTAGGAGTTGTTAGGATGCTCTGACGGTCTTAGTTCTCTGAGTTTATTCATTAAAATAGTATAGGATAGAAAAAGAATCAAAAGGTATTATCCGCAGGTATGAAATCCTCACGATGCATGTAATCATTGTTCATTGCAAATAGGTAATACTTGGTGTTTGTGTGTGTGCTGTTCACTTAGCTGGTTATCTGATGGACTGAGTACACACACACACACACACACACACAGAGTCACATAAGTCACATACAGAGTGTTAAACAGTGGCTGACACATAATAAAATAACTGTAAATATATGCTGGAAAAATGAATTAAAAATATAATTATGAGCTAAACTTCTGATGCTTACTGTCAGCTGAAACTGTCAACGTCATCCACAAGAATGGCAAGCCCATCCACAGTGACTCTCAGAAGTATTTGAATCCCTTCCAGGCCTTTGTGTAACAGATGAGTCACTGCCACTTGGTTTAATATAAAATTATCAACAGAATTATGCTATAATCTGTCTCCTGCCAATGCCCAGATGCCACTAAATTGGGCCCAAGGCCACCATGGTGAAAAAGACTGTCCCATGGCTGATTGCCTTATTTCGATTAGAGATAACCCTGAGCCAGATGTTTGTGCAGAATATTCTGATGGCCTTTTACTCTCGGCAAATGGATGGAATGAAACTTGTCCCAGATGACAGGCCAGACGGCACCTACAGCAGTTCTCACTGAGCACTGCCTCCAGCTGCTCTGTGGGATTGCACTTCCTGTTCCAGGGCATCTTTCTGTCAAGACATTAGAATAGTGCATCTGCTGTTGCTTTACAGCAGCATCGGCGCTGTAGGGTGCAGGTGTGAGGCCTGTGCCTCCGCCTTGGCCACTACTCAAGCAAGCATCAGCTCTTCCTGGAAGGTTGGTTTAGACAGCTCAAGTCTTAGTTTTTCTTGAATGTTTTTAGTTGATGTTCATTTCACAAAATATAGGGGCACCTAGCACTGGTTTAGTTGGGATGTTTACATATTCAGACATGTGAAATGTGGGGTGCCACTTGCACACTCTAGCACCAGCATCATGAATGTTATCAGTTTTGGCTGGATCAGAGCTCACTTTAGCAAATTATAGACTTAGAAATGAAAGGACGATTTTATTATTCTCTGCTCATATTTTTAGCAGAACTAGGGTAATAAGTAATAATCCATAAGTAAATAGCAGGTTGGTGATGCATGTTCATCTTTTCTTTCGCCCAATATTATAAATGCCTATAAAAGGAGACGACAGGTATGAAAAATCTGTCATGTTCACCACCCAGCATTACTTATAATCCACTGATGGCCAATCATGTTTCAACATTACCCCTGATCTTACCTCGGATTTAAAGCAAGGCCCCAAATCGTCCTTTCAGCCATCTTTATGTCTGTACTCATATAAGTATTTAGAAGACCAGGATTCTTAACAGTATACTACCACACTTAAAACCATAAGCTCCACAAAGAATTCAGATAGCACACAAATCTTCCTACTATCTTATGTATTCAAGATGTCACATGTAGTTTTCTTTTTACAGTGTGTTCAAATCATAAGCCAAATAAAATCTACAGAATGTCTCCTGGGATTCTTCATCTATATTTTCTTCACTCTTTACTTCCTTGCAATTTACTTGTTAAAGAAAAAAGTGTTTATCCTGAAAAAAATTTTCATAGTTTAGATTTTGCAGAAAGTTTTTCTACATTTTTACCTGCAAATAGCTCACTGCATATACAGGCTTGATTGGATTCAAGTTCTTTTCGTGGCAAGACTGTTTCATAGGTATTAGTACGTATTTTCTTCAGAAAGCATGTAGGTCTGTTTCCCTGTGTTTTGTTAGTAACCATTAATAATAATTGAGCAGATGCATTATTTCATTTGAAGTTGTAAGATACATCATAACATATTCTTACTATATCATTTATTTTTAATTTGTTAGCTAAAAGATCTTGCAAAAAAAGAAGCACTGTTCCTATCAGCAATGTAGTTGCAGTTCTTAAAAAACAGAATAGGGCCAGGGAGATAGCTCAGTAGAATAAGCACCTGCCTGGTAAGCATAAGGTTCTGAGTTCAAATTCCATTACAAAAAAAAAAAAAAAAAAAAAAACAGGGGATAAATACTTGATTTCTTCTCTTAACTTGTTTTGGAAATAACAACTTAGTTCCCTGGCATACTCTAAAAGTGTGGTTGGGATAGTTTTATATTATTATGAAAGATAAGACTTAAATTGCTGATATGTTTGATATACCACAGTTAGTATTTTTATTACTATTTAAATTAGAAGCAATACTCATCGGTAAAGACTTTTTAAATTGAGTCCTAGATAACAATAGTCTCAGACTACCATTGCTATCTCCAAAACTATGAAACTACTAAAAGTAATTACAATTTGGTGTTAATTTTTGTCATTAATATTTCAGTATATCCCAGTATAGATTATATGATTTTCTATATTTTAAGTGATATAAAATGATTTCTGTGAGATTTGCCACCATCTAAATTTACAGTTAGATGTCTTTATTTTGTATCAGAATGTTGCAATTTTTAAGTTAGGTAAGTTGTTATTAATAGTGTACATACTCTTGATGACAAATCTTTAAAGAAGGTTTATTGAGAGAAATATTTTTCTATTCCTGCCCTATCACTTTTTCTGTGTATTGCCATTTTTAAAACTTCATTTTATTCTTCCAAACACACCTCATGCCACATTTTTGCATGAGCTCAAATGCAGGAACATGCACAAACTCTACTTCCTTCTTCAATTATACTGTAACGTTCATGCATCTTTCTCCACTGGGTGCATTTTCTCTTTCTCATGACAACACGATTATTTCCTTCCATAAAAATAATGAGAAAATATTAACATTCTTAACATAAGGGAAGGGGGCTTCCTGGTTAGCTTAGTTGTTTATGAGCCTGCATGGGCAAATCCAGTGAAGCACAAGGGGACCATGGTTAGGTCGCTAGCTCCACATGCCATACCAGACCTGCCCCAAAGGCAGCCTGAGCCAGCTAACAAAACAAAACAA
>NDGN011447417.1:0-13452 GCA_002564285.1 Tympanoctomys barrerae
AAAAAAAAAAAAAAAAAAAAAAAAAAAAAAAAAAAAAATTGACCAAAAATTCTTATCAAAATGCTGTGGTGCACTATACTCTTGCCAACCACCTTTTGAAAAGCTTAAGTTATAAAATAAATTGTTTCAAATTATAAGTAGAGAGCCATGAGTATTTTTTACACATAGCAAAAAGTACATTTATTCAGGTATGTAGATCCCTAAAGAAGCCAGGCCAGATGGAACGACACAGAGGGGTCCCTCCACAGCTGCATTACTGGGTGATGAGGACACTGTCCCACCTGTGCAGACACGCAGCCACCGTTCTCCAAGATGGATAGCCCGGCTCAGGCTTGTGGGACAGACGCTCGCCACCACAGTGCCACCCACTTGAAGGGAAATCCATGAAGGCCAGACCAATCAACCCAGGACCCACTCACGAAGGAACAGCTGAGTGCAGACCAGAGCTCTGGACGTGTGATTTCACAGGCAGAGCCCACAGCTTCTATGTGCATCCTCCTGTCATTAGGGACCTCATCTTTGAAAATTTCCAAATACATTCATTTGCTAGAGATCTCTAGGGAATGGCTAATGGGGTTGTAGTTGTGTTTTCTTGTTTCTAAAAATGCATCAGTGATTAAACAGAAATAATGTCAGGATAGCATCATAAATAATTTTCAGCTTCATAAACTTCAGTATTACTCAGGGTAGATTATAGTTACCCTGAGTAATATTGAAGTTGTTTTTAATAGCACTTAGTATCTAAGCTTAAGTATTTTAGAATACAGCTTTTATTTAAATTTAAATCATGCAGAATCATGCAAGTTATACTTCATTACCAGTACTGTATGGTAATAAAATATTTTTGGCATTGAGAGTAAGACAAGTGGAGTCCTAGATAAAATGGGGGACCCACAGACACTGTCCAACAGGAGGCTTTCACTGTTTCCCTTGGGGCTGGTGGTAGCACAGTGGGGGGCTTCTGTACCACGGGCCGGGCTGGGCTGGGGGTCTGCGAGAACCTTGGCATGTGTCTGCACAGTGGGGACAGTGACTTTATCACTCAGTGATGCAGCTGTGACATGACCCCTCTGTATCCCTTGATGTGGCTTGGCTTCTGCACATCAAGACGATGGCAAACACATTCAATAAATAGATTTCCAACACCAGTTTAAGCATGTGATGTACATTGTATATGACAGTTTCATTAAAAATACATTTAGCAGCTACTTGTAATTATTAAAAGTGTGACAATCACATAATAGACAATTTTTCACAACATAAAATTTATTAATTAATTATGCTTGCAAGTAAATGATGCTAATGGACATCTTGCTAATGCTCACACCCAATATAACCGTAATCACCTAATTCTGGGCTCTTCTTTTTTTTGTTTTTTTGTGGAATGGGGGATTGAACTCAGATCTTTACATTTGCCAGGAAAGCACTTATTCTACTGAGCCATCTCCCTGGCACCATAACTACCTACTTCTGAACCTACACTGAAAATGAATAGCAAAATTTATGTTGTTTATTCCTAAGAGAAAGCTTTCTTTTAAATTTATTGTTTCAGTTTTGTTTCAAACAGTGTCCAGGCCTGTTTAATGCAATAGGCTTCAGAGTGGTCAAAATAATGCACCCGCGCTTCTGCTGTGGGAAATGTTTAGAACGGGACACTATTGGGCCTCCAAAGACTCAGTGAATTCACTGCCACAGTATTCAGCACATTCTAGCATTACTTGGGGTGGGAGATTAGATGGAGAAGCCAAAATCTCTGAAAACACGAGCAGATACTTCTATATTCATTACTTTCTGAAGAAAGAAGAAAGAAAAAGTGAACCCAATTTCATAGAGAAAAGTCAAGATGGCTATACCCTAAAAATGTGTGTGTGTGTGTGTGTGTGTGTGTGTGTGTGTGCTGGAATACTATTGTAGCTGCATAAACCTCCAGAAACACCCCGCCTTAACACATTGTGGATTGAATTCAATTTAGAAGTCTCAGTTTTCTTATTGAAAGCCCCTTGGTGAGACAAAGGGTCTAAAACATTTTTTTGTAGACCCACATGGGATGGAATAGATATAAATTACTAAATAAGAGAAAGTGGGTGAGGATGAGATGTGTGACCAAAACTCAGAACAAAAACATTAAAAGCAAAAGAACATCAACCTACAAATTGGAATTGTCCTTGACTATTATATATTGATTTCATTCGTTTTTGAACTAAGGTCGTGTTTCGCTGCTCAAGCTTGCTTGACACATACAGCGTTCCATTTCCCGCGTCCTGAGTGGCTGGAATTACAGGCATGTGCCTTCAAATGCCTGCCTGTGAACATCAATTTCAAAATAACTGTAGCAATACCATTAAGAAAATACTTTTAAAATTAGGTGGACAATGACAAAAAACACAGAGACATTCACAAAAGGATGAAAAGCCAATTAAAAGGCTAAAAGAGAAAATAACCTGTCTAGAATGAGCGCCTTCTTAAATTCACTCAACAGCACGTCACCTGCCAGAACCCAGGAAGTCAGGTGGAAGAAAAGGGGGAGGGGACGGCTTCTGTTCAGGATATCGGAACCTGCATGAAATGTGGTAGAGAAAGCCATCAATAAAAATGGTGCCACGTGAATTTCCAGGACCCCCCACAGTGAATCAGCCTTAAGAAATAAGTCTTTCCAGTCAGTACTCTTGGACGTTGGGACTGCTGGGTGGTGACTGACTGAAAGAGGTGGGTTTTTTCCCCTTTTTTCTTTCCAAAAGCTTTCTTGTAAAATGTGTGGACAGAGACAGTAAGTGGAGATTTTTTCTTATTAGAATACCAGTTTTTTGTCTTTTTTCTTATGTTTACAAGCAGGTTACATTGCTCTCAATTCACAAAGGTTTTATGATCAAGAGATGTTTTTCTAAGGATGATGGTAATTTCATGGCAAAAATCTTGTAACAGACAAGCCAAAATTACTCAGCAGTAGATCAAACCACAAAGTCACCAAAAGTCCACTATTTACAAATCCTGAATGAGCAGAAAACCAAGGCACTACCAACAAAATTAAAATCTAAAAAACAAGTGACAAAATGGCTTCAGGGAGACTCACATATGGAAAACTGCCTGGAGTGTGAAAGAACTCTGACTACAGTATAGTGACTGATGGGATTTCAGGGCAACGTTCAGCTATGCCCCGGGGAGATGGCTCAGCAGAATAAGTGCTTGCCTGGCAAGTGCAAGGACCTGAGGTCAATCCCCGGTTCCACACAAAAAAACAAAACAAAACAAAACAAAACAAAAAAAAACCACTTTCTATAGAAAACTTGCCTCATGCCTAATTACAACACTGTGTCAACTGAAAGGAAAGAAAGAGAGTTAGATATCAGAAAACAAATGGAGCCGGCGAGATGGCTCAGTGGAATAAACACTTCCCAGGCAAGTGCAAGGGCCTGAGTTCAATCCCCTGTTCCACCAAAAAAGAAAAAGAAAGAAAACAAAAGTAAGCTTACTTCTAGCAGAAAGAATACATTTTTAAGTCAAAAAGTAAAAATAAAAGAGAAAGATGATTATAAAATGATATAAAAGTCAATTCAGCAAAGAAAATAGTCATTCTAAAGAATGGTTAGATCTGGGAATTCTTTCTTCTTTCTTATTTATTTATTTATTTATTTACTTCGTACAGGGTCTTGCAAATTTTAGGGGTTGGCACACATCTGGTGTTTGGTCTGGCCCAGTATGTGGCGTAGGGAATCAAACTCCAGTCCTTGTGCTTGCCAGGCAGGCGCTCAGACTCCCCAGTTCAACTTAAGAATTTTTGAAATAACCTAAACAAACCTGATACTACAAGAACAGACAGTGATTAAAGAACTATTGAGAAATTCACTGTTATTTGTTATAAACACAAAACCCAATCTTCCAAGAATTTTTCATTTTTATAAAAGTTCATATAAGTAAAACAATAGCAAATGAAATTATTTTTAGAAAAAACATGGATCTTTTAAAAAGTGTTTTATAACTCTAAAGTGAAAATATTCATTAAAATGGATATTCATAGCATCACTATTTATGGAAGCAAAACTTAGAATTAACCTAGACATCATCAACTTATAAAGGATCAATATTTTGTGTCATAGTGTTACAATTTAATCTTATTCAGCATAAAATGGAAGGAAGTTCTGAAACTTGTCAGAATAGGCAAATTTTGCTAATATTATGCTAAGAGAAAATTGACACATGGTGGCAAATAAAATATGAGTCCTATACAGTGTTTTATACTATATTTCATGATCAGAAAAGGTAAATACATGCAGTCAGAAAATAGAACAGTTTCCAGGAACCAAAATGCAACTACAAGGTAAAAATGAAGACTGACCACCCACGAATTTCTTACTGAAGTGATGAAGTGGGTTATGGAATTAGTAACTGTGCCTGCCACGCTTTGTGGCGGTACTAAAACCAAGAATTTTTACTGTAAAAGATTATAATTTAAGAAACCTAAATGACATCTCACTACTCTGTGTGTTTCATTTGATGTTGCTTCCTTTAAATAAGAATAATTCAGGTTACACTTAAAAGCATAAAAGATATACACATGATAATTCACAGTTTGAATTTTGTTTTAAGTTTCCAAGTGCCATAGTTTTAGTGACAACAGTAATGAATTAAGGTGCAGCCCCTGCTAAAGAGCTTCATGTAGTCACAATGGAAAATATTGAACCCCAGATATAATTATTGTCATCTTTGCAAATCATCAAAGCCCGAGGGAAGCAGCTTTAGAGATTTTAAGTCTTAAATGCTACCTGATATAATACTATGCTGTCTGCTTAGTTTTCAGCTACCAAAAACACTACTCATTTCAGGTAAGTTCTAGAGTTATCAAGTTTAAAAATGTAAAGTTAAAAGTACCTTTAGAGAAGATTTATAAATGAATAATTTTATGACAACTTAGTTATGTTTTAAAAGTTAATGATTAAAAATGACCACTGATACTCAGAATTAAGAAATATTGACTGAAATCATTCTTCAAGATGCAATATTCTAGTTATTGTAATGTAATCTATGCTCACAAGAAATTATGTTATTATTCTGTCAGTACACAAATTGATATAAAGTTTTTGTTTCTCAGTATTAGTTAAAAGAAAACTGAAGTGTTACTTGTACAAAATAATATGTGTAATTAAACGCCATGTTGACCAAATGCTATAATTATATAGGCAAAATAAAAGCATAAAAAGGGAATAAAAAATTTGAACGTTCTGGGCCAGGAAGTAGCCTGCAAGCACAAGATCCTGAATTCGATTCTTGGTTCAAATAAAACATGGAAATACCCATTTCCTGCATTCTAATTCTCTTATCAGTGAACATATGCATACATGCGAATGAAGGGAATTACACACATATACCTAAGGAAGTGATTGTTATAAATCACAGAACTGTTTACTGTCCCTCATATTTTATTATCTTTCATATCAAGAGTCTATTTAAAATCAGATATAATACAAAAGCATATCTATACTATTATGCTTATCCCCTATTAAAGAATTTCTCTTTTAACTGGCAGGACTTGACTCCTGACTATCTCTAGTAATAGAATACCAGAACCAAACCAATACATGAATTCTAAGCAAAATAATATTACTAATAATATTATGTGTAATTCATCTCATGTCTTACACAAACTAAAAAATACATTAATTGGAAACTGTAGAATATAAGTTTCTTTTAATTAGTCAATGATGTACTCATTGTCCTCAGAACTAACACAATGCTTTTTTAAACCAATTGTGATGATGGAGGAACATAGTAATTGGAATTACCTTGTGTTGATGCTAATGATTTTTTTTCAAATACCAAATGCTCAATCCTGTATATTGACCTTTAGCATCCTTAAGATTGGTATTTCATTCACATTAATTTGAAAAA
This sequence comes from Tympanoctomys barrerae, assembly GCA_002564285.1. Lineage (NCBI taxonomy): Eukaryota > Metazoa > Chordata > Mammalia > Rodentia > Octodontidae > Tympanoctomys > Tympanoctomys barrerae. The sequence continues at coordinate 5,884 of NDGN011447417.1, forward strand.
TGTGTTGAGATTTTGGCCCTTGAAAACTAGACTGACTAAAGTAAGGTAAAGAACAGAGCAACTAAAGAACATGTACAAAATGATATCCTCATGAATGGAGTCTAAATTTTAACCAGATTTTTAAAAATGCTCTTTAAGGATTTTAAAGTATTGACAATAAATGGAATATTTTTCAAAAATGTGAGGCTAGAGAGAATGATTTTCTGATGTTAAAAATAATTATTGGCATAAAATGGAACTGCTATTTTCCAACAACCATGGATATTATAAAATTTAAGTCCCTATAAGATGTTAAAAAGCAATTATACATTTTTACACAGAAATTTAGAAATGAAGCCATATATAATATTGTAGCAGGACAATCCTGTGACATTTTTTCCTGTTTACCGTTTTCTTTTATTATCTTTTTTCTTATGTTTTTATGTTAGAGAGGGAGTATAGCAATAACTGATATTGATATGACAGTAGAAACAGTATGTATGTATGTATGTATGTATGTATGTATGTATTTATTTATTTATTTATTTATTTATTTGTGGTGGAACCGGGGATTGAACTCAGGCCCTCATGCTTCCCAGGGAAACACTTATTCCACTGAGCCATCCTCCCGGCCCCCATAAACAGTACACATTTAGAAGACCAAAATGACAGGTATCTCGAGTGTGGTTTTAGTATTACACTTGGCTGTCCTCACTATAGTTGCTTAGTTCACAGATATCAGCATATAGAGTTAGTCAGGGTGAGAATTCTACCAATTAACTGCCATTGTCGAAACCTGATGGAAATTCTCGGGACCATTGCCTTAACAATGTCGTTTATATAAATGTATGGTATTGCCCCTATCATATTTCCTATCTTCTTTCCTTTCTCTCTCTCTACATTATTTAATCCTTAAGTTCTCTCTTTCCATTTAACTGTGTTATACCTTTCATTTTTTTATTTGGTGAATTGAAGTACCTACACTCTTTGGAATGGTATCAAGTATGAAAGTGGCCTTTAAAGACTTCTCCAAATACAGCTTCTCTAACAGCAATGGAACGCCCATCTCTGACAAAACAAAATGAAAAAATGATGTATATAAAGGACCATTTTGTAGTGAAAAAAAATATATGACAGGATAGATATGCAGCTACTTTCTCTTAATTCAATGAGAAGAAAGGTTTGTAATAAGAGTGTTTAGACAAGATGTCATGTCTGCATCTTGTCCTCTGAGTAACAACTATGAAGACAACAACATGAAATGTAATTATTGTAACTGTCCTATTGACCTATTTTGAAATTGCTTCATTTGCTATTTTAATATATATGTATATATATATATTTCATTAAAATGAATAAAAATTATAAGTACAGAAATTGTACCTATATCTTGGAGATAATTTGTGTGTAGTATGCATTAATTATGTATCTATCTTAACTATCTTATCTAGATACAGAAGGGAAAAAATGGACAGAGAAAATTGCTCTTCCAGTGAATTCATTTTCTTGGGAATTACTAATAACACTGACCTCAAAGTGACCCTCTTCACCGTGTTTCTACTTGTTTACCTCATTAATTTCCTGGCGAACCTTGGAATGATCCTATTAATCAGAATGGATTCCCGTCTCCACACACCCATGTACTTTCTCCTGAGCAACCTGTCTTTCTGTGACCTCTGCTGTTCCACCTCAGTTGGACCCAAGATGCTGGTGGACCTCTTGGCTCAACGGAAATCGATTCCCTTTGTTGGCTGTGCTCTGCAATTCTCGACCTTAATCATGTTTGTAGACGCGGAGTGCATGCTGCTGGCCGTGATGGCTTTTGACCGGTTCCAGGCCATCAGCAACCCTTTGCTCTACACCACCCGCATGTCCAGCAGGCTCTGCTCACGATTTCAGGCCTGCATTTACTCGGTGGCACTGGTGGATGCTGTGATAAATACAGTATTGGCATTCCGCTTATGTTTCTGTGGGGCGAATGAGATTAATCATTTCTTCTGTGATGCCCCTGCTCTCCTTTTACTATCTTGCTCAGATACCCAAGTGAATGAATTGGTGATATTTATCATTTTTGGTTTTATTGAACTGAGCACCATTTCAGGAGTCTTAGTTTCTTATTGGTACATCGTCTTATCAGTCTTAAAGGTCCGCTCTGCTGAGGGGAACCTCAAGGCTTTCTCCACCTGCGCCTCCCACCTAACTGCAGTGGGCATTTTCCAGGGAACTCTGCTTTTCATGTATTTTCGGCCCAGTTCTGCCTACTCCCTAGATCAGGACAAAATGACTTCACTGTTTTACACCCTGGTGATTCCCATGCTAAACCCTCTCATTTACAGTCTACGGAACAGGGATGTGAAGGAGGCTCTAGAAAAACTGAGAAGTAAAAGGTGGTTTAAGTAATTATCTTAGAAATACATATGCATATATTTACAGAGATTGTTTGTGTCATTCTACCTTTCTTGTCTGGAACAAATATGTACTATTCATTATGTTGTGAAATTTTGCTCGCATTTTTAAGTGTGCCATAATATTATTGGTTCTTTCATTCAAGTCCAATTATAGTAAGGCTAAGTGAGATTTATAGATTGCTTTCTAATATAGTTACCTGTTTTAATCCTTGGAAAATCAAGTACTTCATTTAAATGTGAAACTTATATTCTAGTAGAATACAAACATTAATGGAGAATTAATTTACATTGCCACAAAATTCTACTAAATAGATTATTAGTTGACCAAGCCCAAAACAATATTTTCATATTTTAGAAGTATAACAAAGGTTTAGGTGGGTAGATATATGAACAAATATGGAATCTCGACCTCACATCTTAAATTTTGTTACACAGTGGTTTATGGTGCCTGCTATCTTCATTTTTCTCTATGGTAGAAATGAAGATGAGACCCAGTCCTAGCTCAGGCCTGGTGAGTGTTGGGGAGAGCTTCCGGCTACCCTGTGCTGGTGGGACCTACTGGTTCCAGCCCAGGTGCAGCGTGGGTGAGACCCTCTTCCACCCTCTTGGGATACCCCCCTCCACTCCACAGCACCTTCCCCACCCTGCCTGCCGAGTAGGAATTTCTGCCGTGTTCCGGGAACCCCCAGACCCAGTCCTAGCCCAGGCCCAGTGAGTGTGTGGGAGAGCTGCCTCTCCCCCCCTACTCCACCTTGTCTCCTCCAGACTCAGCTCAGGCCTGGCATACAGGCCTGGGGTGGAACCCTGAAGCTGCAATCCCTGCTGAGAGTATAGGGGACAGAACCACCCAGATAATCCAGGAGCAGAACATCTTATCAGAGAGACACAGTGGGTTCACTTCCATGGGCTGTAGCAGGAAGAAGCTGAACACAGCAGCCAGAACCAAGCCAGGCAAAACTGGATGACTTTAGACTTCATAGATCTGTGCCCAGTAAGCTAAGACACTTTGCTCGACCCAGATCTGTAAGAGCATCTTCCTTCTTTCTCTCTTGACTGAAAGAGGGGGCAAAAGATAACCGGGGTGAACTAGTTTGCCTGGAAAACACCAGGTACATCAAGAGGAGTTGATCAGATAGAACTTAGTAGAACTAACTCAAATACAAACTCTCAATTTAATATCTACTTAGATATACAGACATAGTGATTGCTCTTACTGTCTAAAAACAAAAGCACTAGTTAAAAAAAGTTCTTGAACTGCTAAATATCAGTATAGATTATTAGTGTTCCTTATTGCAGTTCTGTAAATACAAAACTATAACTGCCTTAATCATATAATCTCTCTTGGGCAAGAATTTTAGTAGGTACAAAGAGTTATAAATGCACCAAATCTCTACACCAAAGGTCAGATGACAGCACTATACAAAATGACAAAGAGAAGGAGCAAAATGCAATTTAGGCGCCAAGCTCACCCAGATCAAGTGCAGAAGACATTTGCATAGAAGAAACTGGGGATCACACAGCTTAAATGTCTGAATTGATAGCATCTAAAGTAAAGAAACAGAAAGGTATACAGGAACTCAGATCAGAAATGACCTCTGAATTTAAAAAAGGAAACCTCTGAATTAATAGCATCTGAAGTAAAGAATCAACTGCAAAAACATGTAGAGGATATCAGATCAGAAGTAAAATCTGAAGTAGAAAAAGAAAGGATAAATAAAAAGAAAGAATTAATAATTTCTTCTCGAGAAGACACTGAGAAAAACAGAAGAGATTAGAAAAATGATGGAATCCTTGAATGAGCAATATAGGAAAGAAATAGATCGCATGAAGCAGAGTCAAAGAGATACAGAGGAACTCATAATGTCAATCACAAGCTTACAAAACTGTTGGAGTGAAAGTGAAGGTAGAGTTTCAGATGTTGAAGATACTGTCATAGCTAGCAAAATGGAAAGAAAAAATCTCTTAAAAGCAACTAGAGTGTAGGAAAAAAAACAATTGATAATCAACAAGAGGATGCAGAGATGAACAACATGAGACTAATAGACATCAGCGAGAAATAAGGAGTCAATATAAATGATATAAAAAGAACATGGACAGAAGTAATAGCAGAAAAATTCCCAAATATGGAAAGCTAACCTAAGCTTACAGAACTCCAAATAATATCAACCCAATTAAAAACACACCAAGACATATAATAGTCAAGATCCCAGTAATCCAGCAAAAGAACAATACATGGAAAGCTGCTAGAGAAAACAAACAAGTGACATTTAAAGAAAATATATCAGAATAATGACAAACTTTTCTTCACAGACCATGAAGTGAAGGAGAGCATGGAGCAGAGTCCTTCAAGTTCTCCATTAAAACAAATTCCAGCCCATTCTACTATACCCTGCAAAACTCTCTTTCAAGTTTGATGGAGCAGTGAAATATTTCCATGACAAAGAATAACTAAAAAATTTCATGATGACAAAGTCAACTCTACACAGATTACTAAAAGATGTTCTAGGAAGGGACCAACATGATTAGAACTCTATGAACCAGAATGGAAGGAGACCACTAAATAGGGAAAGCCATTAAACATATGAAAAAAATAAGTAAACAACAGCAGGTAAAGAACATGCCAATCATAAGTCAATACATATCAATCATACCCATCAATGTAAACGAACTCAATTCGCCAATGAAAAGAAATAGATTGATATACTACATTAGGAAACAAAATCCAATGTTATATACAATAAACAGACTTAACTCATACAGAAATTCATAGGCTGAAAGTCAAAGGATGGAAAACAATACTATACACCCCAGAACCTCAGAAAAAAGCAATGGTAACAATCCTGCTTTAGGACAGTCTCAACCTCAAACAAAAAATGATCAAATGAAATAAAGAAGGCCACTATATACTGATAGGGGAGAAATTCAAGAGGAATAGGTAACAGTTATAAATATGTATGCACCAAACATGGGAGCACACTGCTATATAAGTCAAATATTAATGGACATGAAAAAGCTAATATCCAGTACCACAATCTTAACAGGACAACTTAACACCCCCTTATCCCAAAAAGATAGGTCAAGCAGACAAAAAATTAGAGAAGTAGCAGCAACACTGAACCAGTGCTTGAAACAAATAGACTTAGTGGACATATACAGAGTTTTCCACTCAAACACAGCCGAATATATGTTTTTTCAGCTTTACATGGGTCGTTTTCTAAAATAGACCACTCACTAGTCCATAGGTCATGCTTAAATATGTGCAAGGAAAAAGAAATTATCCTGTGCATATTATCTGTCCATAATACAATGAAACTGGAAATAAATGACAAAAGAAACCAGAAAAAATCCATAAATACATGCAAATTAAACAAAACTCTCCTCATCAAACAATGGGTCACAGATGAAGTTAAACAAGAAATTGAACAATATCTATGATTCAATGAAAATTCAGGCACAAAGGATCTGAATTTATGAGATGCAATGAAAAGAGTTCTTAGAGGGGAAATTTATACCTGTGAATTTGCACATTAGGAAAACAGAACAGGAACAAATAAACACCCTAATGCTGGACCTCCAACATCTAGAAAAGGAAGAGAAAACCAAACCCAAAGCCCAAAGATGGGATGAAATCATAAAGATTAGAGCAGATATTAATTCAATTGAGAAGATAAAGCAATAAAAGAATTAATGTATCAAAAAGCTGGTTCATTCATAGATTTAAAAAATTGATAATCTCCTAGCTAAGCTCATCAAAAACAGGAAAGAAAAAATTTACATACAAGCAATAAGGAATAAAAAGCATATAATAACCACAGATCCAGTTCAAATTCAGAAGATCATCAATAGGTACTTTGAGAATATTTACTCTCACAGAATAGAAGACACAGAAGAAATGGACAGATTCCTAGAAAAGTGCAAATTACCAAACCTGAAGGAAGAAGATATAAGAGCTCTCAATAACCCAGTAACAGCCAATGACATATGCAATGCAATAAAAAACACACCAACAAAGAAAATTCCAGGTCCTGATGGATTCACAGCTGAATTCCACAAAAAATTTATAGCAGATACAATTCCTATACTCCTCAAACTCTTCAATGGAATTGAAAAGAAAGCAATCCTCCCAAAATCATTCCTGGAGGCAAGTATTATACTGGTACCAAAACAAGGGAAAGACACAACTACAGGCCAATCTCCTTCATGAATATAGATGCAAAATCTTCAAAAAAATCCTAGCAAATATAATACAGCAAATCATTAAGACTGTACACCATGACCAGGTAGGATTCATCCCAGGGATTAAAGGATGGTGCAATATATGCAAATCTATAAATGTAATACACAATTTCAATACAGGCCCCCCAAAAAAACACGAGATAATCTTAATTGAGGCAGAAAAGGCTTTTGACAGAGTTCAACACTCATTCTTATTCAAAGACCTACAGAAAATTGGAATAGATGGCCTGTATTTCAATCTGAAAGAAAACATCCATGACAACCCAATGGCTAACATAATTGTAAATGGGAAAACACTGAAATATTTTACTCTTAGATCTGGTACCAGACAAGGATGCCCTCTATCACCACTCCTATTTACTATAATTCTGAAAATATTAGCTAGAGCCATTAGACAAGAGAGAAATAAAAGGAATAAGAACAGATAAAGGAGAAGTTAAATTATCATTATTTGCAGATGACATGATTTTTTACTTGGAAGACTCAAAAACTCCACCAAGAAGCTTCTAGAATTGATAAACAAATTCAGTAGCATAGCAAGATACAAAATCAGTACCCATAGGTCAGTAGCATTTCCCTACACAGATAAGAAACACACTGAAAGGTAAATTAGAGAAACAATACCTTTTTACAATAGCATCAGGGAAAATGAAATACCTAGGAATTAATCCAAATAAAGAAGTCAAAGATCTATTCAATGAAAATTACAGTACTCTGAAGAAAGAGACTGTAGAGGGTTTCAGAAAATTGAAAGATATTCCCATCTCCTTAATAGAAAGAACCAACATTGTGAAGATGGCCATACTCCCAAAATTGTTGGACAGATTTAATGCAATCACTATCAAGCTACCACCAACATGCCTCACAGACTTAGAGACATCGTTCTTAAAATTTATTTGGAACCAGAAAAGACCTAGAATAGCAAAGGCAATCATGGGCAACAAAG
>NDGN011447420.1:0-13384 GCA_002564285.1 Tympanoctomys barrerae
CACACACACACACACACACACACACACACACAATAAATAAATAAATAAAATTAAAAAAAAGAATAAAGTTACATATTTTACATAGAAATTTAGAAATCTAACCATATACAGCATTCTGTTCTTCTAAATGCATACTGCTTGTCATGACATACAAATTATTGCCATACTGTCTCTCAAGTAAATGTTTTTTTTTAAAAAAAGGGTAATAAATGAAAACAGAGACAAGAAAAAAAATGTCACAGGACTGTCCTGCTTCAACCTCGATAAGCTTAGCTTGAGTGCTGCACATTTCTAACTACCACACTATGCTGCTTCCTGAAGAGTTCTGACAGCTCCAAGTGGAGAAAATAGAACAACAGTCATTGCAACAGCCAGAATTATGGTGATCTGAGAACCACAGTTGTGCTCAGGGCTGTCTGTATCATTTAAAATTCTCAACAACCCTTTCTTAGCTGGGCTTCTGTGACTCATATTACATTGTAAAGATTACAATGTTGAGACACAGAGGTCTTGAGAGGATTGCCCATAACTGGGAACTTGCAGGAATGGAACTCAATCACAGCTTCATTCCACTCCAAACCCAGTGGACCATGATGGCATACTTGAATGAGCTTAGGATTTGGGACAGAAAAATATTATCTCTAGGATCACCAGTAGCTATATGGCTGCAGGCATGCTCCTGAACTCTGAGATTGTTGCATCCTGTATAAGAAGAAGGATGGGTGTATAAGGTGCTTAGCAAATAGTACTGTGCTGCTTAAAGGTGATTCATTTATGATGTGCCAGAAATTTGGAACAATTTTTTTATCTTCTAACTATCCTGAAGCTCCAAGAAGTTTGTTGTCCTTTCATTCCCTTGGTAGCTTCCCATACGAGCAGGGATCTTAGTCTGAGATCCTCATCCTGAGTAGCTCTAGGAAGTGTATTTTGAGTTGGCCATTGCCTATAGTCACAGAAAGAAAATCAAAGCTGAAAAGCACTGTGCTCATTAGGGAGAGGCTCAGTTTTATCCAACCACAGAGATATTAGGAGAAGATATTTATAGCTGACCTTTCAAGATTAATAATTCCAACTACAGAGAAACTGATATTCAATGCAATTAAAAACAGCCCTGAATATTAAAGGAAGTAATTATTTTACTGTTTGTAGTACAATTTGCCAAATTTATTAAGAATTTATAAAATGCATATACATGTCAATCACAGTTTAAGGGATAGTAAATATAATAAAAAATCTGTAGAATTTGCTCTTTTAAAATTTGATTTGTGACATTTTTATGATTCCTAATTATTTTGATATATTCTTAAAAACATGTGCACTAATCTTATAATTTGAGAAAGTAAAATTCCATAAGAACCAGTTAATAAAGAATTCAAAATTGAATCTTTCATAAACACACTAAAATCAGATGTTAAAGCATTCATTTTAAATCATGAATAGAGATAGAAAATAAAAATATAAAAACATGAGAAATTAGCACAATTGTTTTTCCTTTAAAAATATTCTTCAGGGCTGGGGATATATCTTGGTGGTCTAAGCACCTGCCTGGCAAGTGGAAGGACCCGGGCCTGATCCCTGGTACCACATGCTGTGCTGGCCCTCTGCTGAGCTGGCCACAGAGACTGGGCATGGTGGTGCACTCCTGTAATCCCAGTGCTGGAGAGGCTGAGGCAGGAGGATCACTATGAGTCTGAGCTGCATAGCAAGACCATACACCAAATAAATATATAAATTAATAAATGATTTTTAAAAAAAATTCTTAAATTTTTAGTTGGCAGATTATTATTATATATAGTTAGGGTTCCAGTGTGGTATTTCCATGTACTGAATGTCTACAATTTGTACCATTCAGGTCAGTATAGCTGTCATATCTGTCACCTGAAAAATCCATCTTTTCCTTGGGAATGTTCAGAATCATTTTTACCAGTTGTTTTGAAATATATAATTAATTGTTGTCAGCACGTTCTCTTCTCATGCATCAGAATAGCAAACTAATCTTATGTTTATGTAGTGTACGAAGGTCTTCCTGGCTTACCTTATTGCCTTATTACCTTGTTGCCTTGAAGAGGTAAAAAATGGGAGAATCCATTTAGCCTCCAGATAAATACATGCTCACTGAAGAAAACTCAGTCAAAAATTCTTATGTGATAAGTAATTAAATCCTCTGTGCTGTGAACATAAAGTATGCCATATTCAGAGTGCAAAATCCCACCACTATAGGAGGGCCTTGAGCTTTTGAGGTTAGGGTGGGGATAGGAGGAGCTGGTGTCATTTGCTTAAGTACCTCACGTGGATGGTTTGAGACAAAGAGAGAATAATCAGTTTTATGTTGTTTTTAAAATGTGCAATGGTATTACATTTTCTCCATTATTATATGGATTAAAGTCTACGTGAGTCCTTGACTTTTGTTAGTTAACCATTTCCTTATTTTTTGGCAATTAGGATTTTATTCATTTATTTTTTCTTTTCTAGAAATCCTACCTACACATTTGACATTATAAAAATGTCTATTTTAGTTAACTTTTTAATGTTATCTTGCCTTTTGTTTTTTAAAATATTGTCTTGCTCATTACAGTTCACAATGCAACAAGTCTAAATTAGTCTGCAGAAATGTTTCCTATGGTGAAGTGTTCCTTTAAGATAATTTTGCTTCCTTGGCCCTTTATTAATTTTTTTACCATATTATGAACATGAACTCTTATGAATTATTTAACACCCAGTATCTTTTCATTGAGGCTTTCATTGATATTCTCTAGCAGTTTTTCCACTCTGCTTCTACATATTACTTGCTTATAACAAGATACAGTGTAGTAAAATTATGCTTCATTTTAATTATGTAATTCCATACTACCCTGTGCATTTGTTAGAGACAGGTTTTGAGTGTGGTAATTTGTATATATCTCTCAACTTCATAGGACTGTTTTTCTCAAATTCAATGTGTATTAAATACTTAAATGAATAAATTAAATGAAAGTGTTTACCAGGACTTTAAGGAGTCGGAGAAGATCCAAAGTTACATATTAGAGGAGTTCAGAAAAAAAGGAAAGTATGTGGGGGCTGGGAAAGGAGAAGGCAAAGAAACGTGCTTGTATTGAGCTTTGTTACCTTCAGCCCTGGTCCAGGTACTTTGCACACCTTATCTCTTTAACCCCAAGAACAACTCAGAAATAGGTCCTGCTTCTCTCATGGTGTATACTGCAGATAAAGAGATTAATGTTCATAGTGCTTTGGTAATTGTATCAGTGCATTTTACTGGAGTTAGAGTTGGGAAAAAAAAGGGAAGGGGAGATCTACTGATGTTCAAAAGAAAAGACAGATGAGTGGATTTGCAAAGATAAATGCATGAGCGGAGAGGAACAATCAGCTAGAGTTTACCGGTTACCAAGGAGACAATTGTAATCAATTTAGAGTATCTGAATGGGGGAGAGAGATCGGTGATCTGTGTTCATAGTGTCACACGCTTTAAGAAGCATTGTTACTAAGGCCTCTGACAGTAGAAAGGGTTAAAGCTCTGCTGAAGGGTGTGGCTGTATAAACAAGGATCACAACCAGTTTGGCCTGGGAAACTCTTTATACCCAAAGCAAGTCATATTTTCACTTCTGCTCTGTCACCAGGTGATTACGTTGTGCCCACAGGAATTAATTTATATCACCAGGAACCCCTGGGAATGCCCCGTACTGGGCTTTAATGAAACAAAAAGAGTAGATGGACTAAGGAAAATAGTTTGATACAGTGAATATTCAGCCCTTTGAAGGATGACACTAACAAGTAAAACACAGAGCACTAGTAAAAGGTGTTAGTTTTATTCCCAATTTTCATGTACTTAGGAACATTCATAAGATAAAGTACAGCTTTTAAGCATGCACTGTTCTGAACAGCTTTTCTATCAATGCTTTCTCTTTGTGTTTTTGGGTTTCTACCCCCTTCAACAAGTCAGTATCAACATGCCTGGACCCATTGATGTACACCTGCAGTTACAAAAGATGTAGGCCAAGTCCCTACTCTTGGAAGGCTTAAGCCTTAAGGAATAGGGTGGGTAGGGAAGGTAATGAGGGAATTAACGTTAACTTAGCGTATCCTATCTGTCATCCACTTATACAGGTTACGTCATATGAGCAAAGTGAAAAATACTACTATACTGACAGTTGACCCACAAGTTACTTTAGGTAACGAGAGTCTTCCAAAAACATTGTTGAGCTGTTTTGGTGGTGGAAAGTAAGTCTTGAAAAACTCATTTAGAAGAAGACTGTTATAAAGAGATGGTGAAAATGAAAAGTGAAAAATTTGGCAGTGAGATATACAGCAGGAGAGTCAGTGCCCCATATTGCTTTTGCTTGGAATGAAATATATATGATCTATATTTGAAATGTAGACCAACTATAGTTTTATTCCATTAATCACATACTTTTCCATGCTTTAGATGAACTTTCAATGTAAGAAAAGCCAGAAAAAGTTTTGAACTGTAAGTTGAGAGGTGAGAGACATAATTTAGGACATTCTTCAAACATGCAATCTCCAGAAGATGCTATGGGGTCAAAATATAGGTTCAGTACAAATAGAAATCCTCCCTTGATGCTGTTTCTGTCCTTCCTTTCTTAATCATAGAGACTCATGATAACCAATGCCGAGGGCCACGATGTGCAGATGAAAAAGAGGAGCAATACCCTCAGGATGTCTGAAGATGTAGCATTCACGTGGGCTTTGTTAGGATTGGCTTCATTAGATTTGTGTACCTTGGAAGTCCTCAGAATACCCCTGCATTTACAGTGTATCATGATTTATGAACTTCCCTCTGTATGGGAATCGAAATGATTAAGTGTGGTTTTTTTTTGGGGGTCTGATACCCTTGAGCTTGAGTTTCACATTTGCCACTGATGAACCATAAGGCCATGGACTAAACTCTCAGAATCCTACTTTCTTTGCTGTAAAATGGGGCTACCAGTGCTTACCTTATAATGCTGTCATGTATGCAAGGAACAGGGTAAGCACATGGGAAATGAAAACATTAATAGTAATCCACAAGCATTTTCTCTCTTTAATCCCCATTTAACTCTAACACATGGGGAAACTGAGGTTCAGGGAACATAAGGTTGTCCTAGATAAGGCAGCTATGGAGTGACAAAACTTGATTCAAATTCAGATTTGGCAGCTTGTGCTCCTCATAACTGACAAGTTGACTTTGTACTTATTGCTAAGGAGGATTCTCCTTTTCCTCCATGCCTTTCTTCATGTCCAGCATAAATATTAATGTGACTACCATCTGTCATCATGTAGAAACACTTGGTCAAATCTATTTTAGCCAGTGAAGAACATTGCTTTTGTTTGCTTTAGTATACATGTGTTATATTTTCTTTTGACAATCCAGCCCATTTTTGCTATAGAGAGTTGGTTACCTAGGGAACTCACATACAGTGCTGGTAATTTTTAAAAAATGCGGTGTGTAAGTTCAAAGTTGTTAGAATTGTTGGCTGAATTTCAAGTAGTGACCTCTGTATTGACTAGAAAGTAACATAATTTTACTTTTTATGTTATTTTTCATATAAAAAAGAGAAAAAAGTGGAAAAGTTGAAGAGAGTTAGTGAAAATGTAAGAGACTTTAATTGCAGATATTCTGTCTCTAGTTGAAAGCTAGATAATCAAGATATTTTCTTCACATAGCATAATTTACATGTAACTCATTGCTTTAGGGCGTGTTTTATTTATTTAAAATGAGAATAAATTTGGTATACTATATTATAGGAAATATGTAGCCACTGATGGTTTAAATTCCTTTCTGGGATCTCTCCTCTCCCAGAGCTTATCTTTCTTTTTAAAGAAGTCTGGGTTTGGTTCAAGGATTCAGAATTCTTTCAATGCACCAACTATTATGAATGAAATCATTGAAATTTTAAAAATGAGATAAAAATTAGCCAAAGTCTCTTTCTCTGCCCCAGGGACTACAACTTGTAAAGATATGTCTAGGTCAAAGAGATCCAATCTAACGTGACACAGGAGTTTAGGAATCAAAGCATGACTGGACACAAGGCTTATCTGAGAAATCTGAGGCTTCTAGAGTGAGATGTATCTGTCAACATTCCCTTGGCTGGGACGCAATATCTCACATCCAAAACTCCAAGGAGAAGTGTAATGTATTGCCTCATTTCAGGGTATTTAGTTTGTGATCAGTTGACTCCAGGGCCAGGCAGAAACATCATGGCAAAAGGACGCAGGAGAGCAAAACTGCTTAGTTTTTTTTTGGCATCCTGCAAGCAGAGCAAGGAAGCAGCACCACAGAGGAAGGGACAAAGAGTCAGATATTTACCTACTGTCGCACCTCTATAACCTATCCAGACATCCCCAGAAGAGTGATTAAAAAACAAAACAAAACACCTTATTTATTTATTTATTTGGTGCAGGGTCTTGCTATGAAGCTTGGACTCATAGTGATCCTCTTGTCTCAGTCTCCCCAGAGCTGGGATTACAGGCATATGTCACCACACCCAATTTCCGTGGCTGGCATGGCATGCCCAGCTGGAACAGCATGCGGTACTGGGGATGGAACTCAGGTCCTTCCACTTGCCTGGCAGGTGCTTAGCCTGACGAGCTATGTCCCCAGACCCCAGAAGTATGATTTACTAATATCCTGGGAAACTCCCAAACCAATCAAGTTGACAGTTAAGCTGGCATCACACAGCATATGTCCAGGGTACTGGATTAAAGGACTAGGGAGATGGAAGCTAAGGATTCAGAAAGAAAAGTTTAGGCCAAGTCAACACAAAATTATAAACACTGACTGTGTGTTTACTTTTTCTATGTTTTCTTTTTATTATTTGTATTAACTAAATAGGTTTGGGGATGGCAGACTGTCTTTAGTCATGCTTCTTAAAACCAGAGACTGGGAATGTTGAGCCAAGAGGGAGGGTGTGTTAAACAGTGCAGGGCAGAGATTGGGATAGAGAGCCAAGCATGTTACTGTGGAAGTTTTTTATTTAACGGATCTGGGCAGAGAGCTAATCTGTTATGTGCTAGGAATCAGGGACACCAAACAGAGCAAGTAGAATGGGAATATAAGGCAAGGGGTGTCCTGAGATGTTGGATTTGGCCAATGAGACATTCTCTAACGTATTTTTAGCCTGTGAGTGTTAAATAGGAAGTTCTTAAAGGCATCGAACTGGTTTAGATGAAGTTGAGTGTAAAATGGTTCAGATGTTCTAGAGTGATAAAGGGACAGAGGGCCATTTCAGTGGAAGCACCCCCATAATGAGCTAGCATGGGGCGGTGGTTGAAATAGTTCCAAATGTCTTTAACCCGTCCTCCTCAGCTGTGTAACAACATTATATCAGGTAAGATTCACCTTGTGGTACTTTTGAGCTTTTCAGTTCAGCTCTTACCCTGACAAATAAAGCCCATGGTTTGTGATGCCATAGGTTAGGAAAATAGCAATTAATATTATTCTGAAGAGTCTCACAGTCAAAATAAATGTCATTCTCGGGTTGATGAGGACATATCAAAATAAAGTGGCCTTTACCTGTCCCACACCAGTATTCAGATGCAAAGATGGAAGGTTTTCCAGACAATGTTCATGGGAAGGCAAGACATTTTCAACCTGAAGAGGGCAGTGGCAGTGAAGAGCACTGCAAAGACTGAGCACAGGGAGGAGGAGGAGCAAGTGTGCAGTGATCAGCTACTAGAGAGGGAGGAGGAGGAGAAAGTCTGTGTGCTAGTGCCAGGAACAGAGAAGGCTGCTTAGTGCAGCGCCGAGCCTGGGGTAGCCTCAGGGCACTGTGAGCGCATTGCAGCTCACATATGAGGAATTCAGAAGGACAAACAAGCCAGAGGTAGCAGCAGGCAGACACTGACGGTCGTTCAGGAGGGGCGTGAAGGTCAGTTCCTCACAGCGCTTCACAGAGCAGGAGGTCTCAGCATGGTTGTACGTGGACAAGAGATGTTGTGCCTGGAGGGTTCCAGGCATCTCTGGAGTTCAGACTCTTTGCCCAGCTATTTTAGCTTATGGGAGAGGAAGGCATCTTTCCAAACTCTTGTGTTCATACTCTGTTTTTCTGGCTCAGGATTAATCTTCTCATGGATGAACGAGAAAGAGATACATTCACTGGCAGGAGCCCTCATCTCCTTCTTCAAGGGAGAAGTCAGATCAGTGGGCTTGAGGAGGTCAAAACTGAGGACTCAAATGGTCCACACATACATTATAAATACTTTATTTAATAGTTAGGCAATATCTTTTGGTGTGTATAGTATGATTTTTAAAAACTAAATTATTGTGTATCTCCTCTTGTGAATACCAGTAAGTTCCTGAAATATTTCAGTGTAGATGAGTTCTACCAGCCACCTGTACCTGAACTAATGCTCAGACTGGATGTTCTCCTCTAGTTTGTATCTATGTGCCTTCTTATTTTTTCTGGTAGGATTTAAGAAGCTTTGCGTATTTACTCAGATATTTGAGAAAAAGATGTAATAGAATTGCACGTAAGTGTAGACAGGCTGCCTATGCTTAAAACTACTTCGCTTTCCAAGTGCAGAAAAGTGTAAATTTAATGATGAGTTTATACAAATAAATCACACCAAACACATCTGCTGAGGTATGAATATATAATACTTCTAGTAAAACAAATAGAAATAAGCTGAAATGTTCAGTGCACATGTAAATTCTTCACACTTGAAAAATATGGCCAAGGACTCTCAAATATTCATAGAAACGCCCCTTCAGTACAATCAGCTTCAGACTTTTTCCTTTTGATAGACTGTATTTGATTATTAAGAGTGAAGGCTACCGCTCTCCTGGAGGACAGCACGCTTTCCAACCTGCTCTAAGCAAATTGTTGCTACATTAGAAATCTCCTTGAAATGTTGCCTTATTAGATTTAAAAGAGCAGGCATGCATAGTTGTCAAGTAAATGGTTTATAACCTAGTTATGGTTACATATGGCACTATTTGATAATCTAAGAAGCATGGCACAGAGGCATAAAAATATACCTCTTTGAGTGAGTTGCCAAGGCGAGAAAAATCTTCAAATAGTGGTCTTAGCATTTCTCTTTGCAACTCTTTCTGAGTGACCTTGGAATGCATAAAGTGTATTTATGTAAGCACGTATGTATGTACCTTTGTGTTTGCTTATTTTTCTCTTTTGCCATTTAATAACTGAAAATCACTTACTTTGTCCCTTATTAAAAAGATTGTGGGGATATAATCTTTATAAGTTGAAGGGGAGTCAGTTGACAGATTTCAGTTTCCTTTTCTTTTTTTGGAGAAATTATATGTAGTAGAGAGATTTTAAAATATTCTTCATGTATGTTAAGGATCTTTCATGTAGTAAAGGCAAGAGAAACATGGTTCCATATGTAGGAGGAATTCTTGGGACAGATTGGAATCTGATAACTATGGAGTGTCGTGCGCTCATGTGTAGCCCACTAGTGACCATAAAGGAGTTATCTAATTTCTTCCTTGTAGCTGTCCTTGACAGCTGCTTTTATATTTAGTTCCTAAAGAGCCAAAGTGATCTAAGGAGGCAGGAAAACCAAGACTTGACCTTTGAAAGGCTAGGTTCAAAGAGCATGTCAAGAATGGAGGGCACTTGGCAGCCAAGAGGATATGGGCAGGGAATATGGTGTCCAGCGTGGCTGGTGAGGGTTATGTTAATTTGACTGTGGTATTCATCACATAATGTGAATACATGTCCAATCACCACATTTCACACCTTAGTTATACTCTCTTTGACAATTAAGTATATTTTTTAAAGGGCCAGGAGGACAGGGATTGAAAAACGGTCCAGGGGTCATGGTAACAAAAGCAAAGAATGTAAAAGGAAGGTGATTAGAGGTTCGTTGTATTGCCTGTAACTGAGGTCTTGAGCTTTCCTGTTGGCTGTCTACTGTTTTTCTGAATACTGTCCTTAGAAATGTTTTGTTTATTGAACAAGAATCGTCCTTTATGTTTTACTCATTTGTACTAGATGTTTTTCAGATACCTCATAGTTCCTTTTTCTCATAAGTGTTTAGTGAGCAAGGGCCTGAGTTCAATCCCTGGTTCTACCAAAAAAAAAGTGTTTATTGAGAAGCTGCTAGGCATAGCACTGTTGCTGGTACTGGGGCAGGTGGCTCCTGGGGAGACGACTTTTTTTTTTTTTTTTGCATTACAATTTAATTCTTTTACCCCAGAGACATATATAGTCTTCATTTTTATTTGTTTGTTATTTATTTTTGAGATGCTAGTGATTGAACACAGAGTCTTTGATACATCAGGAAAACTGCATGGACAGACTGGGAACTAACAACTGACGAGGGAAGGGCCATACCAAAGATTGAAGGTGCTCAGGTGCCTGTTTTTGTTAGAGAAGCTTGAACAAAACTTTGAGGCTGAGCATGTAGTACGTGCTGGAGTTGGGATTTCTTCCCATGGCTTGCGTGCTGGAGTTTAGTCTTTGATGTGGTGACATGAGAGGTGGTACAAGTACACAGTTTAAGAGGTAGGGGACAGTGAAAGGAATTAGGCCAAGTGGGGGGCTGACTTCAGAGGAACTAATGCTCGTCTTGTGGAGCAAATTAGTGCTTATGAGAGTGAAGTGTCGTAAGGGCAAAGCTGGCCCCTCCCTATTGTTTGCTGTCCCTTCTCACCATGAGATCCCTCGCTCTCTTACCATGAATATTTTAACCCTGAGAGGCTGAATAAATGGGGCCAGCTGAGACTGAGCTAAATAAACCTCTTTTCTTTATACATTGTACAGCCTCAGTTCTGTACTTAGTATTAGTAAATTCAGTCTCTTGTTCTGTCCCCTCCACCCGGTCTGGGAGGGCTTCCGACAAACTAATCTGAAATCTTACTCTGCTAAATTTTATTACTCTTCAGTGGGTTGGCCGGAATCATCGCTAGAAGTCATGCCTAGATTTCCCTGCGGGCTACTCTTGCTTCATCTAAAGTTGCATGAAGGGACATTTAGCTGGGTCTGGCCCCTTGATCACCTACTCGATTCCAAGTGAGAGTCAGGTAATATTGCTGCATGGTGATATTGAGTTATTGTGCGAGTTCTTCTTACTTTATATTAAAAGTAAATCCGGTATCATTCTTTTTCAGAATGGAACAATTTCTTCATTGTAGAATAACATGTTTATTGGAATTGGTTTGGTTTAAGACTATTCTAATATGATTATCACTCAGTGCCTAGAGAGAAGCCACAGGTAGCAAGATAAAAATAAGATGACCTAATACTATTGAAATAAAAAGTATAAAATTGGATATTTGGATGAATTTTAGGATTTTTAAAGACATATTAAATGAGCTGATCTGATATCTAGATTACTATAGACACGGTAGGTACCCGGAGCCTAAGGAAGATAAGTTTCTATTTATAGATGTATATCTACTAGGAAAAAAAAAAGCATGTCTATTGGAATAGTATATTGATAATTTTGAAATAAATTAGGTACAGATAGAGGGACTGATTTACTTTAAACTTCCCTGACTTGTTTGAAATTTATTTTCTCATTCATTTAAATCATGGCAGCATAGTCTTCGGTTATATTTATGTTTGTTTTTAAATGGAAACAATCCATTCATTAAAACCAGAGTTTGTGTGCAAGCCCAGAAATGATCCTCTATGCCTATCTTTTTTATTTTTATTTTTTATTTTTTTAAATTTAGTACAGGGTGTACGGGGTCTCATCTACAGGGTCTCACTATGTAGATTCGTAGTGATTCTCCTGTTTTCAGCCTCCCAAGTGCTGGGGTTACTGGTGCGCACCACCATGCCCAGTCTCCATTGCGGTCTCAGCGCGCCCCCGGGGCGGGGGGGCTGGCGCGGCACTCTGGGGATCGAACTGCAGCCACGGTCCTACGCCTATCTTTAGGAATGAGCTACACCACCTTAGTGCTTTGCCTTGTGGTTTAATTTTTGGACTAGTGTTTCCTTATGTATTGGGCTACCATTTGCATCTTTTTAATTTTTTAAAAGATTTATTGGTTTATTTATTTGGCGCAGGGTCGTACTAGTAGCTTGGACTCTTAGTGATCCTCCTCTCTCAGTCTCCCCCGCGCTGGGATTACGGGCATGTACCACCATGCCTAGTTTGGCTGGCCAGCTTGACACGGGTGCCAGCACAGCATGCGGTACCAAGAATCAAACCCGGGTTGTTGGGCTTGCCAGGCAGGCGCTTAGACCACTGAGCTAGCTCTCCAGACCTGGGTCATTTTAATTTTAATAAAAATAAAATTTAAATAAAATATAAATAAATTATAAATAGCATAAATATTATATTATAAATAGCTTGTTTGTAATATAAATAATATTAAAATATAAATAATTATAAATTGCAAATAAATTAAATTAAAAACAAAATTTAAATTTATTTACATTTTAAGAAAAATTAAATGACCAAAATAGTAAACAAAAATATTTACTTTTTGTTTACTGCAAGAAAATAGAAGTGTAAATAATGACACAAAGACTGATTGTAATTCCAGCTATGGGAAATAAATTTCCAATGCGAAAGAATTACTGACATGATGTTGTATAACAACAAACCAAAGGCACTGTTATCATTAACCTTGATTTGCTAGCTTGCCCGGATTAAGCTGTGCCGAGCCATACAGCGCACCTCAGAATGTGTCTGGGGGTCACAGAGGTTGGAGCTTGGGCGGAACCCTTTCCGCTCTGGCACAGTCCGGCTGCCTGCTCCCCTGCCTCCACGAGCTGAGCAGTTCTGCTTTGCCGCGCCCTGCTGTTATCTTTCTGCTGCCCTAGCGCCGCCTGAATCCTGTGGAACTGAGTCACAATGAATCTTCCCTTCTCGAAGTTGTGACGTCAGGTAGTTTGCCACAGTGATGGGAAAGTTGGCCAATCTCTCATCAAGTATGATTTATTTTATATTATTTTATTTGTTGTGAAAGAATGTTGTCCACTAAATTTGTGACATGAAGTAAAATATATTCACTGAAAAATTGTTTTAAACTTTCAAACTTGACATAGACTTCTATCATGTACAATTATATATATGTATTTTTTTGGTAAATAAAATAAACTAATAAGAAAAATAAATTGGTTAAAATAGTGATAAATCCTCTTCATACTTAGAGTCTAGCTCTTCTTTATTTTTTCTGCCTCTCTGTCACTGTCTGTCCATCTGTCTGTCTTTTCTTTCCAGTGTTGGGGATCAAACAAGCACATCTACTTACAGCTTTTACAACTGAGCTACGTCCCTATGCATGTGTCATATTTTTTTGAGTCAAAGTAGTTAATATTTATATTTTCTGGGCCGGCAAGATAGCTCAGCAGACTAAGCACCTGCTTAGGCAAGCGCAGGGATTAGGGATTCCATCCCCAGCGCCATGGCTGCCCCCAGGCATGCTGAGCTGGTGACTGAGTCTGGGTGTGGTAGTGCACCCCTGTAATCCCA
>NDGN011447435.1:0-12583 GCA_002564285.1 Tympanoctomys barrerae
CAGTTGTTCTTTCCTTTTGAGCAGTTTCTTTCCTGAAAGGGACAATTTAAGAGGGCAGTGACTGAAGTGAAATAAATTGCCCCTGAAGATGACTGGGTATGTGTCTCTATTTCAGATTCTGGAAACCTTCTCTTCCCTCTGGAGTCCTTTGGGAGCTAGAGCTGGATTTCTCTCAATTTCCTGCACCCCCAGCAATCACTTAGCACTTTGCTTGAGACCCTGGACTCAGTGAGCAGTTGTTATATGCCTGATTAGATACAGGAATTTTGTTGGGTAGAGGAAAGAGAGTGATTTGAAGGTAGCTTGCAAAGCAGTTTAGTCAGATTTTATTTCCTTTCCAGTTTCCAGTTGGGGCTACAGAGAGGTTAGAGCCTGGCTAACACTGCGATGCCAGATCACTGTTCTGCCATCTTCCTGCCTGGTGGCTGTGAATAAGTCCCTCTGGCCTTAGAACAAGGTAGCAAGGACAGCCCTGGTGGCGGTGGTGGCGGCAATGGAGCCCAAGATTCAGTGACGATGGGAAAGGTGGCATGCATGTTGACCCCTGCTCTTTCTTGGGAGCTGAGTCACTGCTCACGCCAAGACTGGTTATCTTCTGTGGGCCAAAGTTCCTACAGTTTCCAAAGACTCCAAGTAAAGGTCTCTGCTTGGAGTAGAAGTAGAAGCACTTCTGCCTCTTCACAGTAGAAGCAATGTCATCGAATAGTAGCTACTACTTACCCAACTTTCCCTGGGTGCTGGGAACTGGCTAAGTGCTCAGTCTGCCCTGTCTCACTGCAGCCTCCTGACAGTCTCTGAGGAAGGTGAAACTGTTGCCCCATGTTTTATAGGAGGAAACCAATGGTCAGAGGAGTTTAAATAATTTTCTTAAGGTTATGCACAAGTAAATAAAAGAAAAGACTGGAATTTGAGCTTTGAGCTTGGCTGGCTCCAGAGTCCAGATTCAAGCCTATCCTGCTCCTCCTTGGAGGAAATTTGGATTTTTCTTTTCAAACTGAGGAAAGAGGAAACTCAAATAGGGATGTAGACAGTAAAGAGAACTTCAGTGGCAGCTGCTTTGAGTGAAGGGATGGCAGGCCTGAGACTGTGGATGGGGGAGGAGGAAGGAGCCCTTGAGGACAGAGTGGTGGCAGAGCCACCACCACCATCATCCTGCTAACGAAGCACGAGGTGCGTGGCATGTGTTGCTTCTCTGTGTGGAGTCATTTTGAGTCCTCCTAGTGCTACTAGGTCAGTACCATCAGTATTGCACCCATGTTACAGGGAAGGAAGCTGAGGTCTAGGGCTGCTTGGCCCCAAACCCTATTCCTTCATATAGTGGCTCACACTTTCTCAAAGATGAAACCGCACCTTTTTTGTGTGTTTTCCTTCACTAACATTCTACCTCCTCTCTAGAACTCATCTTTGCTTTAGAGCTAGCTCCTCAGTCCTTCTGGGAGGCCATCCTTTTTTGAACGTGCTGAAACAGGGCCAGTATTAGGCAGAGTCGCCAGATTTAGCAAATATAATTATAAGGTGTCTGGTTGAATTTGAGTTTGGAATAAACAACAGAAGCTTTTGCAAGTATAAGAATGTTCCAACACGACATGGGGCATCCATACAGCAAAAGCTGCCTTCGTTATTTATTAGCAATTCAAATTGGATTGGACATCCTATCTCACCAGTGTAATACTATAAAGGGACAGGCTGGGTGGACTCATTTGGGCCTGTAGTTATCTGGCTCTTCTTGTTTCTCCTCCCTGGCCTCCCTCCACCAAGAGTTCTGATAGGAGTTGGGCTATTCTGGGAATTACAAGGCAGAGGCAGGTCACAGATGACCTCCAAGTGGGGAAGCGGGGCTAGCCAGCAGAATGCTAGGAGGAGAGGGAAGGGCAGGCTGCAGGACGGGGGCTGAGGCCTGGCTTCACTTAGTCCCAAGGGGCCAGTATGCTGAGGAGCAGCGGGTCTTCTCTTCTGCCGTGGGGTCTCCACCTGCCCCACTCAGCTGCATTCATCAGTGGCCATCCCCAGGGTCTTTATCTTCTTCTGCCCTGTGCTACCCTCCCCTCACCAGGACATGAGTTGGTGGTGGTTCACTATGCTGATAAAGTGAGAAGGGCCTGTGCCTTGGCTGGTGACGTAAAGGCTCAAGAGCATTGGAATATGCTGCTCTGTCTATATGGCCAGGGCCTCCCATCTGTCCCCAGCTCACAGCACTTCTAGGAAGGGAACTGTCCCTAAGGTCATAGGCAGTCTGGAGGGTATCAACTCCCTCCCTCTTCAGGACACAGCCAGCACCTGGGCCTCACTGAGCGACAGGGCAGAAAAACAGCTGTAGAGAAACAGCTCTAAGTGTGCTCATCCCTAGCTTTTCTCAAAGGGGGCCCTACACCCGGAGCCTGTGTGACTGAGTGTGTGCTTGTCCATGCCTTCATGTGCCTTCCCTGTTTTCTCTTTCTGAGATGAAAACCACCGCAGCCACTGTGCTCCACCTTGTTTTCCTGGCACCTGCTTGGGGCACTGGCCACACCTGCAGGCAGGAGGGCTTGTTGTGAAGCTACTGAGAGCAGATGCGGGCTGCCCAGGAAGAAAGCTGAGTCTGAGAGCGGCTGAAAGCAGGTGGCCTTGCATGTCCCCATCTGGCCTTTTTATTCCTGCTTTCATATAGGTTGGGGCAGAGGTTTCCTGCTCACCCCTTCTGCCCCAGGTTTACGAGGGTGGCAGGCCCAGTTCTGTTCACTGGGCGAATCAGCACTCAATACACATATTTCCTTCATCTCGGTGCTCAGCAATGGACACTCTATGCGCCTAGGCACCTCCCCTGTCTACCACTGTGCCCTCCACCACTCTTAGCAGGCAAGGGAGCAGTCCCTCCACCCTGCCTCCCTTCTGGCAGCCAGCCTTGCTGTGTCCATCACCCCTAGTCATTCATATTTGCCTTCCGACTCCAGTTCAAAGACTCAACACACACAGGTAAGACCAACTGTTTCCTCTGGGGAAAGGGTAGGAAGGACAGAGGGGAGTGTTCCCCTCTTTACTTACTGTCCTTAGTGTCCCAGGGGAGGATGGGGGTCCTGGGACTTGCTCGGTGTTCATAGAGGGAAGAAGCCAATGATGTTTCTGCTCAAGTCCTTCATCCCAGCAGGGGAAAGCCACGCCGGCCCATCCAGAAGTCGGTGTGTTGCAAATCCCAGCAACCAAGCAAGCAGGCTCCAGCCGGGATGAGCTCACCAGGATGTGGCCTAATGGGTTAACTCTTTGCAAGCTGCTGGCGCAGGCACTTGACTGGGGCTTTCTCAGCTCTGCTCAGCCACTATTAGATGAATCTCGTGAAAAATTCATGAAGCTTCCTTGCAGCCTGTCTTCGAGTTTTGGTGGAGGAGTGCCTTCAGTTGGTAGAGCTCAGGCAGGGGCAGGTCCTCTGGACCCAGCCTCCGAAATCAGAAGACTCAGGGTTTGGGGTTACAGAAGATGGACGTGTGGTCACGATGGTGGACCAGAGCTTGAATTGATACAGATGCTCTGCCTGCTGTGGTCAGCGCAGGATTTGATCACGGGCTCTGGGAACTTCATTTGCTGGGATGTTGGAGGGGCACAAGCTGATGTAGGGACTGGCCTTAGTTCCAGTATGACAGGAATGCCTCTGGGAGCATCCCAGTGTACAAAACATCAGAGCCTGCAGTAAAAGCACCCTCACCTGCAGGCCTAGAAGTCTCTAATGTGGGGACAGCAGTATGCTCCCCTCTATGTTACATGTCTTTTGCAATTGGGTCCCTATTGTTTTACGTGCGATGCCTGCTATGACAGTGATGGTAAGGACGAAAATCACTGCAAGTGGCTGAGAAAAGGTTTCCACTTCGCCTGCCTTTGCTGGTCTGTACTTGGGGAAGCTGGAGCGCGTTGCTGGGTTGCCAGTTCTCCAGATGCTGGTGGATATGCGGAGGTCAATAGCAGTGTCTATGACTCTGGCGGCCAGACTGGCCATGCCCTCCTTCACACTGAGTTGAGAATGCGAGGTGCCATTGCTCCTCAGGGCAGGTGGGCACACAGGGGTTCTGGCTCCTGGGAACAGTGCTTTGGATGTTTCTTCTATGGCCTGTGACAAGGCTCTCTCTGAAGTGTGCTCCGGATGTTGAAAGTCAAGCAGGGTGTGATTCTTTTGTCTTTGCCACCTTGATTTTCTTCCCTGTGCAATGCATAAGAAATTCTCAGACTGGGAAGGCTTCACAGAAATTATGCAAATAAAGGCTAGAGAAGCCAGGAGCTGTGAGGGCAGGCCAGTCCCCAGGGCTGCTGGGTGAAGGTCAAGTGAACAGGCAATGCTGTCCTCTGTGAAGGACGGGTGTCCTAGGGACGAGGAGGCTCCCATACCCTTGAGTGCCTGCCTAGGGCAGCTGGTTTTAAGGGCTCCTGAAGATGTTCCTCTTCTGTAGATGCCTCTGACTATATGCTCAGATAAGTTTATTACAGTGAAGGTCTTGAGTTCAAAGTGGTGAATTATTTCGCAACGCATATAATCACATCATTGCTTTCTCCAAATTCAGACGTTTTTACTTTCTCCCACCTGCTGCGCTGCAGAGTGTGGCAGCTTGACATAGCCCTGGCCATCAGGAAGTCTCACTGGTCACTTCTATGTTAGGTGCTCTTCTAAGCACTTTATCTGTACTAATTCATCACCCTACAAGGGAAGTAAGCGATGTGTATTGCTGTCTATATATTAGCCATGTACAAATTACTTCTCTGAGCTCTAATAAATTCTATGCTGTAGAGTTTTATAAGGGCTAAATGAGAAAATGCTGGTAGTAAGTATTACTAAATATAAGAATGCATAGGGCCTGCCAAATAGCTCAGCAGATTAAACACCTGTTTAGGCAGACGCAGGGGCCAGGGGTTTGATTCCTGGCCTGCTGTGCCAGCCCCACCCCCAAGGTGCCCTGAGATGGTGATTAAGACTGGGCATAGTGGTGCACGCCTGTAATCCCAGCTCTTTTGGGGGCTGAACACAGGCGGATCACTACAAGTCTGATCTATGTAGTGAGACCCTATAGAGTCTTACTAAAAAATAAAAAAAAATATAGAATGCATATATGCAATATGATTTGAGGTCAGAAGAGAAAATTCCAGGATGGAAATTATGCTGTCCCAAGGTAGCAGAGCAGAGAAGACACAAGAATTGAGCTTATCCCTTGGCACTAGACTTCAAATGCTCCAGGCTGAGGAGCTGGCTGTTGAAGTGTGGTGTTTAAGGAACAGAAAATATGGGTGTCGCTGAGGGTCCCTCTTGGCCTCTTACTCAGAGTGCCTTAACTGTCTGTCCTATAGATCACAGCTAGCTGCTGCAGCTCGGCTCTGCAGACCCAAGCAGGCCAGTACCATTTCCCATTCCATATAGCAATGGGAAGGGAGGGAGGCCAGCTGTCAGGGTTTGTTGAGGACGGATGGATTTCCCAAGATGTGGGAAATTCAGGGCCAAACCAGGAAAGTTCCAAGCAAACCATCATCAATTTACTGTCCTACTAAAAGCTTTTGGGCAATGGGTGCCATTGGGGGCTTCCATGCTTATGCATATGGGTTTGTTTTTTCTGCAATCTTCTTTCTGCTCATCTGGATTTAGCTAATCCAATGAGTCTGGCCTTTCCTCTTCTGCAGCCTCCCTCTTCTGTGCCTTCAGAGCTGCTCCATGGATCTATTATACTTGATGACTGCCTGTCTTCCATCTACCTGTCAGTCTCATCTTTCCAAGCGCCAATAAAATTTCTTTAATATAGAACATTTTAAACATGCACAAAAGTAGGGATGAAAATTAACTCGTTGAACCTCCACGTGTCTTTCCACAATCCAGCTTCAAAGATGATTAGTATTCCTGTTCAATTGTCTTCCTCTTATGTGTTTTTCTTTTGAGCATTTTCAGAGCAAACCCCAGATACCCTTCAGTGAAATCCTCAAGAGATGGGAATATCTATAACAATGGCCACAATTCGATCACAACCATATGCGAGATGTAAATATTCCTTAATGGTAACACACATTCCATAATCATATGTCCCTGACTGTCACAAAACCACTTACTAATAGGCAGGACTCCTCAAAACAGGATGGAAACACCTCTCTTCCCCCTCCCCCATTGCTTTTGGTGGGTAAATCTCCTAAGCTGCTTCACACCTGTAGGAGTCCCTTCTTCCTCTGCTCATGCCACTCATTTATGAGAGATGCTCGGTCTTTTAAAATAGGAACCTTAACACAATATACATTTTTAAAAAAGTGGTTAGTTTTAAATGGATAAAAATCATATACATTTACTGTGGCCCACACGATGTTGTCAAATATGCATACATGTTAGGAGGGCCCCGTGGGGCTAATTATCACATCCTTCCCTTCTGGCCTTGTTTCCCTTGCGTTCCGCATCCGGCTGCTCTCCTGTGTATCACTGGACATTTTCCATTTTGCCAAGTCTGTGTCTCTGTTTCATGCTGGCTGGGTCCTAGCACCCTGTGTTGCTACAGAGGAGGCTTCTCAAGCGATGGTGATCAAATGGCCTCATGGTTGATTATTCAGCAGGTACCTTTCCTTTGCCATGCTCAATCTTTACACCATGACATAGGCAGGGCTGTTTTTTTATATCTTCTCTGATATGACACAGGTACAGGTCGCCAAGACCTAAGACCTGAACTCAGGGATCAGTCCCAACCTCCCTTCCTCCGGGGATTTGGCATCGAGGCGGGGGGGGTTAGAGCTGGGACGTCTCAGACAAACTCTGCATCCTCTTCAGGGGAGGCGGCTGCCCCAAGCCGAGTTCCTGCAGGGCCCTGGCTTATCTCAGAGATGCCAGCCGCTAGCGGGAGGGCACTGTAACCAGGGCTGGCTTTGGGCTGCGTGGTAGCACGAGGAGAGTGGCCATTGTATGTGTGGGTGGGGTGGGGTGCGGTGGGGTGGGGTGAGGGTGCTGCGCGTGCCTAGCGAGGCTGCAAACGTGGGAGTTGGGCGTGGGGAGGTGGAGGCAGCTGTGAAGCTAATGAGACCGAGACTACGAACGAGGAGCTGTGCGGAGTCTGTTTTCTCCGCGGTCAGGCAACTTTTCACTGCGATCTAATAACCACCACGGTCAAGACCGAAAACAGCACCAAGACGCTTGGAAAATAAGCTCAGAGAGAATGCCAGCTCCGCCCCACCCTCTTCTGAGGTTCTTGTTCCTTGTCTGGCTCTCTTTCTTGGACTGCCTCTGTTTTGTGCACCTGACAGTTGTCAAACCGTCCAATTTCCTAGGGAAAAGAATACAGTCCCTTCTCTTCGCCAGTACTTTGTTGTTTTGTTTTCTTGACATTATAAACCTAAACAAAGTGGATGTTTGTGGCATGTGATTGCTGTGTTCGTCTTACATATCTGGATTATTCTCGATCGCTTTACAGCCTTCCCTCCCCCTTCTCCACCCTCAGACCCTTCTTCCCCCTTCGGATTAAAGGAACCGGCAGTGAAATTGCGGTCCGCAGGCCCTGCTTGGGGAAAAGGAGCAAACATGGGCTGCCGAGGAGGAGGCCGGGACAAGAAGAAGGAAGGGGCCAGAGTTTATATAAAGGAGGCCGAGGGTCTGGAGGGTAGACTGTCTTTTTCCTTCAGCTCGGAGGGGCTGGTTCCCAGCACTATCGTTATCTTCCAGGACCTGCGCTCTTCCTTAAGTGGGGTCTTCGTCCCGGAAAGGGAAGGGTCAGGGTGGGGCAAAATCTAGGGTGTGGCGTGGCCCAGGGAGGAGGTGGCCCGCTCCTGGGGTGCGGCTGCCATCTAGTGGTACATTTTAGGAGTACAGTTGCCATCTGAAGTCAAGTTGTTCTTGGTCTCTGCGTGCTCAGTGAGCTGTCTCTGGCCTGATAATTTACATTAGACTTGACACGAATAAATCCAGTTTCACAGTGTTTGATGATAGAGGCGATTTTTTTAAAAAAAGCATTCCCAACAATTTCAAAGATTTTAAAAAACGACTTCTTCGCAGTTAAAGGATTCACGTATTTATGTTCTCAAATACAGACGATGGGTCTATTAGCGTAGACTGTTTTAGGATAGACTCTGAGAATAGAGAGAGACAGCCTCAATGAACTGTGTAATTTATGTGGAGCAAGAGGCACCCCAGAAGGAAAGCGTTTAATACCTGTGCATCTGCGCTGTGCTGCTGAGAAGCAACGGAGAACTGGCCTGCAGTCGTAACTAGGGAGAAGAGAGGCGGCCTGAAAGTGGTCCTTGCAGGGCAGGGAGGGGCCATATGGAAGGATGATGGGGTGGGGGGATGGGAGGCCCAGGAGCTGGTGAAGACTGTGGCGGCCACAGAGGCTGTAGAGGCAACGGCGGGAATGATGGAAGTAGAAATAGTTGGAGATTAACATAGTGTTAACTCTTAGGTGCACTGTGGGAGAAGGTAGACACTTTTTTTTTTTACACAGAAAGTTATAGGAACACCATTTTGAGCAGCTTAAACAATAAAAATGTGATTTCTCATACAAGGTACGTTGGTTCCCAGGCAAGCGACTCCTGGATGATTATCCGGACTCTGCTTCTCTGATGCAGGTTGGGCTGCCCTTGCGGCTCGGTAGGAGGCTCATTTGCATTTGCCACAGCACCTTCCATAGCTACTGACCAACCTTCACCCTTACAGCACCTTGAAAAGTCAGAAAGGTCTGAGGCCTTTCCATGGCCCAAATCCTGCCCCACAGTTTTGCATTTTGAGGAGGATTCTAAAAGTTCCTTTTTAAAAATTTTATATACTTGGTACAGGGTCTCACTATGCAGCTCAGACTCATAGTAATCCTCTGTCTCAACCTCCCCAGTGCTCGGATTACAGCACCACCACACCCAGTCTTGGTGGCTGGCTGGGTGTGTCCAGGGCAGGGCTGGCACGGCTTGTGGTACAGGGGATTGAATCAGGGTCATTGCCCTTGCCTACGCAGGTGCTTAGATCACTGAGCTGTCTCACCAGCCCTTTGACTTAAAATTAATAAATCACCTTTGTGTAGCCCCTTCTATATCTCTGAGTATACACTGGGACAGGAAAGGGTGAGTGTAGAATTGTAATTAATAACAGCATTTGCTTTCAGTTGCAGTAGCCTCTAAGAAAAATTATGTGCTCTTCTGTAATCAGTCTGAAAAGTCTTCCCTGAAACTTTTTTTGTGTGTGTGTGTGTGTGGCTGGCTCAGCCTGCCCTGGGGGCAGGGCTGATGTGGCCTGTGGTGCAGAGGATCAAATCTCAGTCCCTGCGCTCACCTAAGCTTAGGAAAGCAGGCACTTTAGTCCACTGAGCTATCTCGCTGGCCCTCTTCCCTGAAACTTAAGCTAGTGATCATCACTGTAGCACAATTTCCCTAAGTAAGATTCACTGAAAAGAGGGCTGCCTGTATAGCCAATCCAAAACTAGGCATTCACCAAGTGGAACACTTTACACACTTATCTACCCACATAGTGCCTTCCCTTCTGGACTATGTAGCTCCTCCAGGGTGAGAGATTCTTCTCCTGCCTCCCCATCCGAAGCACCTGAATTCATGCAGAGAATGTGTTATCACTGCCGGGCTCCAGGAAGCTTCTGCTCATGGTAAATCAGAGCCACATACTCCCTGCTGCCTCCACACGGACCAATGGGAAAGGGAGGCACTAAGTAGGTTACTGTGCCTCACACTCCTTGTGATTAAAATTAGAAGTCAGGACCTTGAGTGTACTTGGGTATGGGGGAGACATGAATTAGCTCTGGGTATCAGAGAAGCTTCTGAGAGGTGGAGCACTTCAATAGACCTCTGTAAGCCCAGAGGGTGCCATATGTCAAGGCCTAGAGACTGGAGGAGCCAAGCTTCATTGAAAGCATTGGTAGGAAGACAGAGAAGATCAGCTTAGGATAAAGCAAGAATAGTAAACTATTCTTAAATAGTTTAGACAGCCCTTTGCTTGACTTCGTTAGCTGTGATAAGCCATGAAACAATCTTAATAAGTGTGAGCTTCCAGGTGAAGATGAATGGCATATGAGACAGGTGTCCTTCTTCAGGTGTCCTCTGTGGATTCTAGAATAATGATATGGTGGTGACATCGTCTAGTGAAGGTGAAGTAGGGGACAGTTCTAGGTAAGTTAAGGAGGAGGTGGGGTGGCAAGGGCTAATTCTGTGCTTTGTGGTAAGTGAAGGGTGTGCCGGGGTTAGGAGAGTCTGAATTCATCTTCAATGCTTTATGCCTGTGGGGTGATAATGATGTGGTACTGCCCAACAACACACCTGTCTCCCCCAAATCCAGTTGCTCTTCTTACTTTCTGAAGATGTCAACTTCAATGTCAGGATTCCAACCAGGTGGAAACCACAAGGAGCTGAAGAAGAGCACTCAAATCCTCTGAGACTGAGAGTCATCCGATGTTATGCTTGACCTCTGATCCAATACAACATGTTAAGTTCAGCAACGCTAGAATACTGCTGTGGCCTGGATGTGGTTTGTCCCCTGAGGGGTTGTGTATGAGCAACTTGCCCTCCAGTGCAGAGCTGTTCTGAGATGGGGTTCAGGGGGAGGTGATTAGGGGCTTTGGAGCACTGGTCTCGGAAGGGATTTGCGTGACTCTCATGCAACTTTGATTAGTTCTCATGAGAAGGTCAGTATAAAAGAGCAGTGATAGCCCCCTTTTGCACTTTCTGGCTTCCTGTCTTGCTGCGTGCTCTTCCTCTACCACCCTTGCCATGACACCAGACGCTATAATTGATGTAGTCCAGGGGACTCTCACCAGAGGCTGGATTGATGGGGATCTCCCATTCCCGGCCTTTCAGTCTCTACAAGTGTCAGCTCAGTGGGCCTGTTTGGAAAGCACCAGCCTTGGGAATTTGACTATGGCAATGGAGAAGAGATTAATTAGTTCAGTTTCCCTCTCTTTTTCCAGTGACACATTTCTGAGAGTGGAGGTGGGGGTTTAGGGACTCTGAGCTCAGGAGGTCGTCCTATCCTTCCGTTCTCTGGAGAGCGCTGAGCTGTCTCACAGGTAGTCCTTGCTCTGCTCACCTGCCAGTAGAGGCCTACATTGATCTACTGCTGAGTTGCTCATTCACTCCTTCTTTGGCAAAGTCTTTTAGAGTCTGCCCACTGGCCTTTTTCTTTCCTAACAACAGTTATTTTGCTTGGGAAGAAATATTTATACATTTGGTAAAACAGTCTAGGGTGAATAATAAAAGGATTCCAAATTTTTGCTTAACATATTTATTTATGTTCTCTTAATAACTTTCAGCAGGTAGCTAGCTCATAAGGCAGCTCTTTTCTACTGGTGAGTCAAGGACTCAAGTTCTTGCTATATGGAGGCTCTGCATTCTACTACTAAGGCTTCATCACTATTGTCTATACTGAGCTGAGAGCGGAAGAAAAGCCTACAGGTTGTTAACATCATTTCCTTCATACTCCCAGGAGGGCACTTAGTCACATGGCCGCATCTCAGTTCAGGGAAGAGAGGAAAGGTAGGCTACGTTTATGCTTAGAGAAGTGACAAGTAGCTTTTTGTGGAAAATTATCAGTCTCTGCCAAGGTGTTGACCCAAACCAGAATTTCAGTCTCCCTCTGTGTTAGTTAGCTATTGGTGTGTAACAAAATACTCCCAAACCTAGCCTACTTGCATAGTAAGTTTATTATCTTACATAGTTTCTGTGACTCAAGGATTCGGATGCAGCTTGGGGGTGTTTCTGACTTAGGATCGCCTATGGAATTGTGGGTGAATTGTTGGTCAAGTCCCTGGAAGGCTCACTGGAGGATAAAGTCATGTTCCAAGGGTGGTTTACTCTAGCTCCAAAGGGCAGGAGAATTGATGCTGGCTGTCTCAGGAAGCTCCAGTCCCTCCAAGAACCTCTCCACAGAGGTGCCTGCATGCTTTTGCAATGTGTTAGCCTGCTTCCCTGCAAACAAGTGATTCCAGGGAGAAGCTGAGATGCCACTTGTCATTAAGTCTCAGAGAACACACACCATCATTTCTGCCACATCTTTTTATTTAGAACTGAATCATTAAGTACAATGCACAATCAAGGGAGAAATAGGCTGTATTTCTTATAAGGAGGTTTATCTAAAAATTTGTGGGCATAGTTTAAAATTACCATGTTCTTAAAGAAAATTGTGATCATGTGAGGAAGTTCAAAATAATGAAATATCAGAGGAAGACACAGACAAGGCTTTCAGAAGTTCTTGGCTGATAGTCGGTGTATTTGCTGTCGTGGTCCATTTCAGTGCTAATAACCAAATACCACAGTTATAACGCAATTCTGGCTGGCAATTTTGGAGTCTGAGAAATCTCAGCGTGTGGTGCTGATGCCTGGTGAAGATGTCAAAATGTGGTCCAGACACGTGAGCTCACCAAATCAGAATGAGAACACTGGTCAGACTTCATCCTTTTATTAGGACCCCTGCTCCTAACAGCTGGATCCATTCATGCAGATGGAACATTCCTGACTTAAATCATCTTTTTGATGTTTCACCTCTTGGTCCAGTTATGATGGCATTTAAATTTCAGTATGAATTTTGTAAGGGACATTCAAATCATGCATTTGCCCTCTGTGACTGTTCTGCTGCAGTATACAGAAGAGGACAATGAGAAGATTTTTTTTCTTTTTCTTTCTTTTTTTT
>NDGN011447449.1:0-23455 GCA_002564285.1 Tympanoctomys barrerae
TTCCTCTTCCTCTTCCTCTTCCTCTTCCTCTTCCTCTTCTTCTTCTTCTTCTTCTTCTTCCTCCTCCTCCTCCTCCTCCTTCTTCTTCTTCTCTTCTTCTTTTTCTTTAAAAACTGATTAAACACATTCCAAAGGTATTTATCACCAAATACAAACTAAAATCAAAATGGCTCAAAGAACTAGCTATTAAAACAGAAACAATTAATTTGTTAGAATATACAGTAGGTTAAAAATTTGAGAAATATGCATAATTAAAAGACTTCTAAAACAACAAAATCATAATTACATAAGAAATAACATTATGATCAATAAATAGGGCTGTATCAATTTATAAAGCTTCTGCATAGCAGGAAAATCAATCTATAGACTAAATAGACAATAGAATGAAAAAAATTCAGCTATTCCCCTAAGGATAGGCTATTATTTCAAACATACAAAGAACTCAAAACAATTTAGACCCTTGTAAAGTAAAAGTTCCAGTCAAAAAGATGAACTAAAATGAATAGACATCATTAGGGAAAGGACAGGTGTCTACAGGGTGTTCAGCATCTCACTACTAGATCAGACTCATAGTCATCTGCCTGTATACAGCCTCCCAAGAGCTGGAATTACAGGTGTGCTACCATATCCAGTCTCAATTGCCATCTCAGCATACCCAGGGGAGGAGCCAGCACGGCAGGCCCATGGATGGGATCCCTGGACCTTGTGCCTGCTTGCAGGCACTTTAATCTGCTGAGCTATTTGGCTAGCCCCCTCTTTGTCATTTTGTATAGCACTATCCTCTGAACTTTGGTGCAGAGCTTTGGTGCAGTTATTACCATAGCATTCTCATAAATCTAGGTCTAGCAGTGTGTCTCAGCTTACAGGGTCTAGATCTATTGAGCCCACACTCATCCAGCTGAGCCTGGCTTGGGTCTGGCTCCTGTGCTCAGTTTCTTCCTGCAGCAGCCTGAGAACGTGACCCTGCTGTGCCTAACTGGCAAGATGTTCTGCTCTTGGATTAGCTGGCTAGGTCTTGCCATTAGCCTCTCTGCAGGGTTCCACATCAGGCCTGTCTGCCGAAGGAGGTTCCAGTGGGCGATGGGTGCCACATGCCAGGCCTGTTTGGTGCATCGCACTGTCGTCTGGAGAGAGAACTTCTTATTCTTTAACAAATCACCATATGTACCTAGAGCAAAAAGATGCTGTGATCGGTCAAATTTATATCACATTCTTTGCCCTGAGCAAGGAGTGAAGTCAAATTAATATCCAAACCATAGAACACTAAATAGGTAGAGAAAATCTTCCCTAGGAGAAAAAACAAGTCTCCCATAACAGATGAAAGGGGAAAGAGTGGCATACATAATACTCTCTAATGCCCCTGCATTACAGATCCAAGTTTTTCTTTGACAATATCTGTGTATTTGTGGTAAGGAACAACCACAAGAGTAGCAGAGGGAGATATGCACCAGTGAGTAGAGCAACTGAAGCCACAAGGAAATGTCCACTTCTCTACAAAGGAATCCTTAACCGGAAGCTGGCAGGTGAGAAATAGGCAGCCAGGAAAACAAGTCAGTTTCAATGCTTTCAAACAGATTTTCTGTTGGGGAAAAACACAACTCTCTTTTCTCTTAGAAATGAAGTTTTAGCTGTGAACTTTGCCAGAATAGTTTCCTTTCTGGGCTCAGTAAGATCATCTGTAAAATAACATAAAAAGTGCACCCTAAGATTCCATTAAGCTACAAAGTGGTATTTACCTGTAAAGCTTTAATGTGAAGTATACTTCCAATATAAAACCAATGAGAATTATGTACAAGAAAAATGAGTACAATCTATCACTCCTTTCTTAGATACTTGAGCTCCATTTGGACTCCATTGTTAACGGACTTGCCAGGAATTCTTTGTACAGTGGTGGCACAACTACCTTGACCAGCAGCACCACCTATCATTCTAGAATCTTCTTTATAGTGTGTTAGGGTGGCAAACAGGAGGAGCTAGAAATAAATTGATCAGTTATGATTTCACTAGATTCTCTCACCCACCTTGCCCCTTCCTGGGTCAATTTAGGGAAGATGTTTGTTTTTCTCGATAATAAGGTTGAACATATGGCTTGAAGTGGAAGTTTTATTTTTTATATACATGCTTAAATACCAGTCTATAAGAAATGTACTAGGACTGTCTATAAAGGATATAAGGGATTATTATTTTTCATCTATTTTATTTTTAGAAGTCTTTGGGGTTAACAGTATCTCCCCAGACTAATACCCAGCTATAGATCTTTCCCTATATATCTTATAATAAATTGTACAACAAGCTTTCACAACACTGAGATTTTCCAAGTGTCTGATTTCTTCCAAGTGTGTATACATTTTGTTAAATTGCCTTTGTTCCTCAGTACTACATATACAGTAGGAATCTGTCTTAACAAATTTGTATTTTTTAGGGCCAGATTCGCCAGCCAACAGATGTCTAAGTTGGTTTTGTCCATAGCCCAAGAGATAGGGCCAATTCTTCAGGTCCAAATTTTATAAATTATTCTGTAGTTATACTTTGGACCTTGCCCGATGTTGTCTCACTTAATTCTCCATGAATTTCTCATTAACATGTTTATCCTTTTGAGTGTCACTGTCTCTTAACTGAATGCATCCTAGACAGTCATAAGCATGCAGTTCCTAGTGTGCTTTTCAAGCACAATTCTTCTAATGACAGTTTTTCCAGATTTGATTTTCTGTTTGGTAAAAATATTCAAAGATGTTTTCTAGGGAGAAGCTATACAGATGCATTAACTGAATTATAATTTCTTAAGAGCTCGCCTTAGTCCCAATCTTTCCTTTTTCATGTGTGAAGACTGTTATTTTGCAATAATTAAATTTACTTTTTTATTTTTCAAAGAGAGTAAAAATAGTAAAAAGAAACGTCAAAATTGATACAGAACTTCAATAAGGAAAATGATAGGAATTCAACAATGGTTCTTATACTACATATTGTTGTCTTCAAATTAGTTGTTCATATTACCAGATATGAGCAAAATTCATCAAAAATTATGAAAAATTAAAAAGAAAAGAGAAAAAAATTAACTATTAACTTCTTTCAATAGACCAGCAGAAATCAGCAATATAATTATCTAAGCTATCCTGTGTATATACATATATATTTCTTTTGCTCTTCTTTCTTTTGTCCTTTTTCTCATACAAGTTCTTCCTTCTCATTGAACAGATTCTTTCCCTTTCACAGTATCTATTGTACCTTTCAGATTTTTTTTTTACTCTTTCAGGTTCTTACTTAAGATAATATAATGTTTGCACACATGGGTCTGATTTATTTCTTTTATGAGTATGGTCCCTAGTTGCATCCATTTACCTATAAAAGCCTCAAATTTATATTTTTGTAGCTGAATAATACTCCATTGCATTTTTGTATCATATCTTTTTATCCATTCCTCAATTGATAGGCATGTGGGTTGTTTCCAAGATTTAACTATGATAAATTGCACTGCTATAAACATGGGTGCATATATACTACTGTGGTATTTTAAACCAAAGTATTATATGATCTAATTCCTGGAAAAGTGTGGTGCTCAGTAAAGAAAAAATAAAGTTTTGTTTTTCATGTTTCACAGAATAAGTGGTAGTCATTTTGTATTCGTAGTGACTTTATTATTGAATGAAAATGAGTAATAACCAAAAAAGTATGTATACAAGATAAAAGTAAAAACAGACATTTCTAAGTATTTTGCTGATTGTTTAAAAAAAAAATGTTATCCCCTACCCTGAAACTGAAAATGATGTATTTGCTTAATTCTTATATGACAAACACTTGTATAAATGTCTAATATCAGAAGCACATAGATAAACTCAAGCTTTGAATGAATTGTTGAATAAGGCAATGGCTGAAATTTTCAAGGCAATACTACTCACCTTCATCCGCTCTGCACATGGCTCCTCCCTCTCCTGCAACAATGAGATGGTGTAAGGACAGTAGGGTATAAAAGAAAGTGCATGCAATTTGGAAAAACTACAGTGGTTTCCTCATTTTAAGTTGCAGTAGTAGTACATATAAGCCAGGGCAATTGAACAATAAATGGCATAACATATGTGAAAAACAACATGGTGTGTGTGTGTATTTAAGGTACCCCCAAAAGGGACTTCCTCTAGACATCTGTTTACTGGAAGAATCCAGCCCTGAAAAGAATACAAATTTGCTTAGACTGATTCTTACTCAACTGGGGACCGAAACAACAAAGGCAACTTAACAAAATGTTGTCCTCACAACAAATGCCTATAGTTCTGTTTTCTACCACCAAGTGAAAGTAGTCTATTTCAAAATATTAATAGACTCATTCATTTTTTTATTTACCAAGTTATAACTTACTAGTCACAGACAAAAATCTCTGTCTTCCCTGAGCTCACATCTCAGATAGGAAAAAGTAAAATATTTTTAAATTAATAAATATAAAATATGTGTTATTGATAAGTACTAAAAGGAAAATTAAGCAGCCAGAAGAAGAAAGACTAAGGAATAAAAGAACTGTTTTTGATAATGTAATCAGGCTCCTCTGTGTTATCTGTGAAGATAACACTTGAATAGAGACTCAGTCAAGCCCAGAAGAGAAGCTATCTGAGATAAGAGAGCCCCAGGCTGTGGAAGTAGCAAGTCTGAACGCCCTGAGACAAGGGATTTGAGGATGGTAGGTTTGGCTGGAAGTATGTGTTCCTGACAGTTGGGAAGTAGGTTTGTGAGGTAACAGGGCCAGATCATCCAAAGCTTGCAAACCACAGTGAGAAGTATTTTATAGTGGATACAATTCATGTGTGAAATCCTCCCCCTTTCAGTGAATGCACTCTCTTGTGCAGATCTAGTGCTGTACTAGTAAGGACAGACAGAAATACAAAATGTGCAGTGAATTAACACAGTTCTTATGATAGAAATGTGCACAAAATTCAGAAGTATAGAAGACGATCTAGAGCCTGAGAAAATCAACAAGACTTTTAGGACATTGACCTAGTAAAAGGCGAAAGACTTATACAATCTAAAGAGAAACCAGAGTATAGGACATTGACTTAGAGAAATAAAATTTGACCAGGAGTTTTCTACACAGATGAAGAGAGAAAAAACTGAGGCAAGATAGTTCCACCAGTTACCAGCAATCAGACATTTGAAAGTGTGACATCCTGAGAAACACATAGAAAAAACATGCAACCAAGCACAAATTTATATATATATATATATATATATATATATATATTCAAATAAGTACATATCAGACATTACTTATCTAGGTTAACACTGAGTTAGAATTCCATTTGGAACAAATGTAAAATTAATTTTATTCCTAAACACAGATTGGCACTGTTGAAATAACTGAATTATCATCATGCACTTGAAAATTAAATTGCATTTCACTGGTCTGTAACTCCTGTGCAAGGCTGGATCAGTCTTCTAGTGTCCAGGTAATTGACAAAGGTAAATGTCTAGACCAGACTTCTCACTCTGGTCCCAACTGTTACAGCCATGATATATTTCATGATATAATCTTGGTTTTAATTATTTGTCTTCTATAGTAGAGTAAAATGCAGTCTCTTCTTGTTGATGCTAATAGCACCAAACTCAGACATCTGGCCTTCATCTTTTTTGTTCTTCAAAACTACCCTAAAAACACAGAATAGCATAAATGTCCTGTTTTTCTTAGCCTCTCACAGGACATATCCATTCATCCCAGTAGAATGCATTTCTTGGCTGACTTTTCCAGAAAACTGGTATTCTTTCCTCCTCTGCTTATATTTTCTCTCTGGGTTAGAGTAAATAGCACAAGGCTGGCCAGATACTTCAGTGGATTAAAGCACCTGCTTAGGCAGAGCGTAGGAGCTGGGGTTCGATCCCAGGCACCACAAGCCATGCTGGCCCCACCCTCAGGGCATGCTAAGAAGGCAATTGAGACTTACATTACAGGTGTAGTAGTGTGCGCCAGTGATCCCAATGCTTGGGAGGCTGAAAATAGGAGGGTCACTAAGAGTCCAATCTACATAGTGAGACCTTGTAGACCTTGTACTAAATACATAAAAAATAAGTAAATAACATAGCATCTCGTGATTTCTAGCTTTGCTACATGTTAGCTACGTGATCTTAGACAAGTGACCAAATTTGTTAACCAAGTAAAACAAGGCTCATATGATATATCCCTACTTTAGATAAATTAAAATGTAAAACATGAATAAAAAGAAAAAGGCTAACACTAATTACAAAAGGCCATCATTTTAATGTACATACCTACTTCAGAGTGTTAAAATGTGAGCACTCTATTTGTTTCAGAATGTATAAATTGCATACTTAGCTTTTCTAAGCTTTAGTTCCTACCCAATTAGGTTATTGTGAAGACAAATGGAAAAGCAAATATGACACAAAATGTAGCCTACAAGTGCTGCATGAAAATGGTCCTCGTTTCTTATTTTCTTTCCTAAAGTGGATTCCTTTTTCCTACCTTCTGAATGTATTTACCATTTATATAGTCAGCCCCTATTGTGCATTTCTCCCACTGAGCACCAGCTAGACATGCTCCTCCTCCTCCTTCTCTGTGTCATACTGGCTGCCTGAGGTTGTCCACCTGCAGGAGAACTCTACCTATGAGCTTAGCACATATGGTCAGAGTGCTCACCAAGACCACCAAATTCTGCAGTGCTGCTGTGATTCTAGGGTGTAGTGAACAAAAGGTAATCTACAAAAGTACTTTTCCAGGAGCTGCCTATGGAGACACAGGGCCTCAGAAGTGACCAATAACCTCCTTGTACAGTGTGTGGTTTTCTCCATCCCTGCTGTGTCTCATTCACGTGCTTTGTGGGAGGAATACAAGATTTCTGAAGGCAATTGTTTTCAATCTTGATACTAATAAAATTTAGGGCCAGATAGCACTTTTGTTGTTCTTGAGACCTACCTTATGGATTAAATGATGTTCCATAGAGGTCCTGGTCCCTGCCCAATAGGTGCTGACAGCACCCCTGCCCCAGTGGTCCCTGAATATGTCAAATATCCCCCAGAGGAGGCAGTATCCCATTTTAAAACCAATATGCTGAGGCATCGGAGGCAGGAATTCCAACTCTAACCCTTGCTGGGCACCAGACTTGGGAAGAAAATAGTCATACTGGCTCATATATTTCATAGGTGACTGTGACAATGGGTCTTCAAAGTGCTAAACCTCTAAGGAGGGAAACTATTGCTTGGTTTGCTTTACAAAACAGCATGAGGGCTCCCTGACATGTACACTCATTACATACATGGGAGGTGTGATATAAAACTCTATTTTCTGTCCCAAAAGGCAGGAAACATATGCTCCCATTTCATAAACATAAAAGAGACCTATAGAGATGATGGCCCAATGGCAGCCACATGCAGGTGAACATTGGAGCTGAGCTTTCACCCAAGAACCCAGCTCTGATCACTTCTGCAGGCCATATGAAGGACTCTTCTCCCCTCACTGAACATGTCCTGAGCACCCTAGGTAGGCCAGTGCTAGGTACTAGCTAGATTCTGTGCTAGGTACCAAGTAATAAAAGAGAATGTGAGAATAGTCATAACATATGGTCTCAGAAAGTTTAGGATAATTAAAATGGAGCAATAGAAAGACCCTGAAATTTATTCTCAATGTTTGCCAGGAACACTGAGAATAGGTCACTCAAAACATTTCTGATGAATTTATGTGCAAACTCAAGTTTCCTCACATGGTCAGGCCCCCTTCATCTATCATTTTGCTGGCTTATAGTGAAAAGGGATGGATTTAGTCAAACCACCTTTCTTCTGTTGTCAATCTATTGGAAAGAAGATGTGACTGCATTTTTCTCTTTTAAACTTTTTTTGAGTAATCTAGATATGGTTTTGGTATGACCCATTTCCATGTCACTACATGAGCAGGCAAACCAGAGGAACAAAACCCTTACCCTATTGCTGAAAGAGTCAAGACCTGTTCTGTGGTTCCCGTTATGGAGTAGTTAAGGACTTTTGAGGTCTTCACCTTGCAAGGTTATGCGTGAGAAACATTCGGCCATGTTTGTCCTGAAGCATTTACGACCATACTAATGATGAACACAAACAATATAAAGCACCTAAAGCAAAGAACCCACTCTTTGGCACAGACCTCTGATTTCAGACTCTCAAGTCCAAGACCAGCAAGAAAGACTACATAGCAAGTGTCATATACCCAGAGTGATGCAACTATGTCACAAACAAGCATCTACTGTGCACAAAATGCTCCATAAGTGACCTGAGTCCTATTAATATTTGTGGTGAGAAGTGACTCTCCTGTGAATTTGGGATATTTAGTAAGATCCCTGATGAGTTATCACTTAACTGTAGTCCTGAATCCTAAAGCTGCCACAACAAATAATGTCTCTAGATGTTCCTTATGTACCCTGGTTGAGAACCACTGTTGCAAGCCCACTATTCATATGGCATGATTTTAATTTCCCAAACCAGGAAACCAGGGCTGAGAGTAAAGTTTGTGTTCAGGAGCCTGTGGTTAAGCAGAGGTAAGATTAGAGTAAAGTCTTCTTACCATCAGTGGTGGTGGAACTACACTGCCTCACCCCCTGCCAGGGGCTAAGACACACACTAGGGGAATAAGATGTGGGCATACTGCCCCCCAAGGAGGTTGGGTGTGGTGGGAGAAGGGACTTCACTAGCTAAGTGAGCTCAGAGAGAAGAGTGCACAGCCAAGGGTCAGAAGCTTGTAAGGGTACGAGGGGCCACAGACTGGATAGGAAGGGAAAGTAGAGCCACTTGGTGAGGGAGTGACAGTTCTACCTCCATGCTGCCTTGCTTGCTTTGAAGATCACAGTTTAGAAAGCTTATATCCCCCCTTCAGGCTGCAGTTTCTCTTCTGGGTGACATTTGTATGGGTCACTTTCTTCTGTATGGTTGCCTCTGGTTGAACCCTCTAATCCTCAATCCTCCCGGGAACCACTTGTCACTGGGTTTTCTTTCCTAGAGCACTCAGAAAGCTTGATGGGCCACCAGTTGCAAAGAGAAATAAAGCATCAGAAAGTGATGTTTATTCCCTGGGGTCTGACTTTTGGGCTCGGCCTCTTTCTCTTAAACAATCCCCAAGA
Source organism: Tympanoctomys barrerae (assembly GCA_002564285.1). Lineage (NCBI taxonomy): Eukaryota > Metazoa > Chordata > Mammalia > Rodentia > Octodontidae > Tympanoctomys > Tympanoctomys barrerae. Next base: position 9,075 of record NDGN011447449.1, read on the forward strand.
GGGACACCTGGTAAATACAACCGTGCCCTTTGCACTTCGCCCGCCTCCAGCATCCCGAGCCCTGGTCTCGCTGTGCCTTTATCTTCCCACCACCTCTCCCCTCCCTCCACTTTGAAAAGAGCTCCTGCCTGCACAGACCTGTCAGTCTGTCACAGAGGTCTCCAGCTCCCCTCCCTGCACGCCGAGCGCCCACCAGCCAGCACCTCCTTGGCTCTGTCCCGAACATCAGTCTAAACAGTCACTCTGTGTCTGTCAAAATACTGACAGCGCTACTCCCTGCGCGGAGAGCAGCAGATCCCATCTGTATCACAAGCAGTCTTCCAGGTTTATTTTGCCTATCACTTCTGAACACTTGCTATTTAAATTCCAAATCATTTTTCTAGGGGTTAACAGTGTCCCTGCTATTCTTAGAGTTTATTCACGATACCTCCAAATCAGCCACCTTTTTTGTATGCTGCTAGTATTGTGTGTGTGTGTGTGTGTGTGTGTGTTTGTGATACCAGCATATATATATATATATATATATATATATATATATATATACAGACATGTGTATCATAGACACACATATGTACATGAGACATGTCAGGAACATCTTAAGCCATGACATCATCAGTCAGTGTTATCATTGGTCACCAAGTTTCAGGAACAACAAAATGTCTGAGATCATTCCTGCTTCTGAAGACCATCTGAATTATTGGTGGGGGTAAGATATAGAATAAGTTTAGATATTTGTTGTTTGTTTCTTCAGATCTTTTCCAGTCAAGGTTTAATAATGTTATTGTGTCAGTTGAAATTCGTTGACAGTGCATTCTCTCTCTCTCCATTATCTCTTCCCTCTTAGAACTGGGGTGGGGGAGTTATTTAGAAGTACTTCCTGGTAAGTAAAATATGTCTATCACTTTTGCTATCAGTAGGAATGAGACTACTTGCTGGCTAGGGCAATGAGATCATCCTGCCTGTGTCAGAAGGACTTCCTTATAGAAGGTGATACCAACTGCTACTGTGAAACACTTCTAGGTCCACCAATACTGACATGCAACTGAAAGCATGAAATTGAGAAAAAGCAAGAGAATCAGAAGTCACCCTGTGACCCTGTGCAGCCACGCTCTGTGCCTTAGCTCTGAGCTTCTCCAGCTCTGGCTGCCCTCCTGTCATCTCTCTGGTCCTGGCTTGCTGCCTGTTTCCCTACTATGTAGCTGATCTCCTGTCTGGACTTAAATCTTCCTTTTTCCTGAATCTGTGACTGGACCCCATAGTATCGGCGAGTTCCTTGATAGGAAGGGCTTGGGGATCAAGTCGGCCTCCTTGGGCTAATGAAGACAGAATGACCGCTGAGTTCTTGCTGTCCAGGCCTGACTCCAAGGGCAGGGTGGGGAGGGGAGAACTGGTGGATCTTCATACGAGAAATTCACTCTGCAGCTTTCAATCAGGGCTGGCTTGGAATAGCATATGGGGAGTCCCTTATGAGTGAGTGAAGACCCATCAGCCAGCTTGCTTCTGGCAAGAATCAGGAAGAGCTCAAGACTTATTTGGACCCCAACTAAGTCTACAGCTTGTTTTCTTTCTGATGTTATTGCAAAAGCAAAGTTTCCTAATATATTCTAGGCTCGCTGGCAGTAGAGCAGAAGGTCTACCTTTTTGTCACCTAACACTAGCCCCATTTTCACAAATCACATTCATTTCCTTCTCCCTCCTGGAAGTCACTCAGGGTCTTCCTTCAAAGAATTACTTTACTGAAGGTGCAGAGTTATCACACCATAATGGGTTTCTTCCAGAGAACAAGGCTCACTCTCAGCTACCCTGAACACATTTCCACATACAGGATACCTGCACTAAGTATGCAAATCTGATCAGGAGAAATCACGGTAAGAACATAGTTTCAAACTACAGCAGACATTGCCCCACTTAGCATGCTCTGGGCAGGGTCCATGTATATTTCCATTTCTTTTTATTTCCCTCATGTATTCCTCCATCCCTCTTCCTTATTTTGTTCCTATTTTCTCTCTTTAGTTCTACCTTCTTCATTTACCTTTTGCGTATTTTATGACTTCCATATGTGAGTTTATTAACTACTCAAAGAATATAAAAACATTGACAAAATAAGTGTAGAATGTAAAGTGTGCAATATGATCAGAACTCATGGGCCTGTCACAGAGCAAAGGACACACAATATTGTCATATCTTAAGCTCCTGTCTCATTCTCTCTTTTTCTGTCAGAATCAGCAATCTCCCCACAATCTGTGTATCTGACTGGTGCCCTTCGTGGCCTGCTGACTTTTCTGCAATCTCAAAGCTCTTAGATGCGAGTCGTTACCTACTATAAGGGAAACTTCCATCCAACCCTGAGAAGATCACAGGATTGAAGTTTCTATGCACTTGAGGTTTCTTTAATAGCAAGAGTGGAAGCTATTAAAAACTAACACAGAATTATCCAGCATCATCCAAAAGAAACTTGTAAATCAATGACAGAGCTCCTGAATCTGAAGCATTTTAATATGCTATGTGAGAGAGTTTTAAATTCTGGCACCTATAGCATTGTCTTTTTCAGACTTCTATGCTCTGTAATCAATAGGTTTCTGTTATGTTTTCTTATTCCTTTTTAAGTTTGAGTTTAGCAAAAATTTGTTTCAATGTTCATTTGTGAGATCTCAGATGTGGAGGCCTCAAGAATCTTACACCCTCCCTAAAGCTGAATCACAAGAAACCACTTAGAATTCTTCAACTCTTCCTTCTAGTCACAAGCTGAACCACCCCAGTGGCCACTTGAAATTTCTGAATTGAATAATGCTGTCAGCATAAACCATAAACTGAATTCCAAAGACTTAGGATGAAAAAAATGTAAGATACATCACCAAGCCTGGTAATATTGATTATATGTTGAAATGATAGTATTTTAGGTATATTGTATAAAATTGAATACATTATGAAAACATACTGATTTGATATTTATTTTCAATGTGGCCATGAAATGCAAAATAGTATATGTTGCTCATATTTCATGGTCTCCATTATATTACTATTGACTAGAATATTATTTGTCTATTACTATAATGAAATGTCTGAGGCAGGCTTCTTTGCAAAGAAAAGAAGTTTGCTTAGTTTACAGTTCTGAAAGTTCCAAGGCCTCATGCCAGCCAGCACTGGCTCAGCTCTGGTGAGGACTTACAGGTGAGCATGAATGCTGGAAGAAGAGACCACAGGGGCACCCCCGAAATCAGAGAGCAATTCAGTAGGTGGGCACGGGCTTTAAAATAAAATCTTACAAGAACTAACTCAAGTTCATCCTTCTTATGCCAAAGTCATACCCAATTGTGTACAAATAGCACATTTTCCTTATCTATTGATCTATTGGTGGACATAATCCAAAAACTGGCTAGAAATCCAAGAATTGCTAATTGAAAAAACAGACTCTATTTACCTTCAATTTATAGAAGAGATCTGGGCAAGATTCTCTAATTTTTTGCTGAGTATTGTCTTCACTCTTACCGTACCTCTACAACTGCCTTGAAGAACTTGAGAGATTGAAGATCTTTCCTTTCAATGGCATTCATGTTTCTAAGATCTCTCTCTCTCTCTCTCTCTCTCTCTCTCTCTCTCTCTCTCTCTCTGTTTGTGTCTGTGTGTGTGTGCAGGTTAGCCTCTACAATACACAATACCCATAAATGCTCATAGATGTTAGGGAAATGATTTAAGGGTTGTGCCAATCTCACAACCACCAAGCATGCATTGTTCTAAGACTTTGGTTCTCCAAATGGGAACTTGTAAAAACAAGTGATGGATTTATTTCATATAAACAAATAAACAGGCCACCCATCCCCAGTGTGCAATCAGGGTGACAACTAAATACATCATTCTTCCCAGCAGCTACCTGGGTAGACTCATTACCTAGTGGAAATGAGCTAGTCTTGTTCATCAGAACTCCCTTCTCCCAATGAGAGTCATTTGCATGCTGTCTCATTTAAAACACACCAACCCCACAGAGACTTTCAAGCAAACCAAAAGACCTTTTCCTGAATAGCCTCAGGAAGGTGCTATATGTTTCTGCTATTTCCTTGTGTCTAAACTATTGTGCATGAAGGGTGACTATACACCTGCTCAGAAGAGAGAGTTATTTCTTTAGGGAGGAGGGATTACATCTCAGCATTAATTAGAAAGAGGGAGACTGTGGTAAATATTTTGGGAGAAATTACTGTAACTTGCAGGAACAGCACGTTGATTGTTGTCACATCTTCCCAGAGAAGCACAGGGATTGACAGGATTTGGATTGTGAGGCGTGGCCAAGGAGCGTCTTCTTGCAGGACTTCAGAACAGGTCAGCACAGAGCACAAGGATGGCATGGGCTCTTGGGCCCCAGAAAGCACTACTTGTCAAGCCAGGAGAGTTCTCTGGGACCCGAGAGGAAAGGGTGCCCTCCTGGCCTTTGATGCCTGCAGCTTTGCTGTCTCCAATGCTGGCACTGTCAAAATCAGGAGAGAAACTGATGCCATAGAGCAACCATAGGGACCAAATGACCCCACTTCATGCTGCCACCCTTGTTCTCCTGCCATCCACTTCATTAGTTGCAGATTCTCTCCTACCTCTTCAGCCCTCTGGTTTCCCCCACAGGCACCCTCTTCTCACTTGATCCACCTTGCTCTAACAAGCCCCTGGGCAGCACACTCTGTTTGATCTTCTCCAGCTATTGTCAAGGCCTCTCCTTTTGCCTGAAATGAGATGCTGTGTATAAAACATAATCTTTTCTCCACAAGACCCACACTAGAACTGCCAGCCTCGAATATCCTTGACACTAGGGGCACTGGATAGTCCCAAGTGCTACCTTTCCTGCTACCCAGTTGCACCAGGAGCAGGATGACTGCTGTCCTGTCCAACTCCCTGTGTCTCTTACACTGTGACTTAGAACCATTTGCATCTTCTTAATGGAGAGACTATGGAAACAACTACCTCATGTTCAGAAATATTTTCTTTTCAGGCCTATCTTTAAAAAAAAAAAAAAAACTGTTTAAATCATTGCCGACAGAATCAGAGGCAAGACCTGAAAAACTTAAGACTATCACTCAAGGGCCTGATATGGGAGTTGTTTACACTTAGCAAGAGAAATTCCAAACCTGGGGCAAGGCCTCCCTTGCTGATAAAATGGACAAAGTAAATGAGTTCTTAATAACTTTCTCAGGTCTTCATCTGTCAAGATCTCATCTATGGCTGATCTTCCCTCCTCCCATCAACCTTTAAAAGTCTTCGTTGCACTATTTTAAACCCATATTGTTAAAAGCAAGGCAAACTAAATTTCTCCTGAGACTTTGCAGAAGCTCTGTGTGACTGGAGCTTTTAAGAGGCGTTTTCTAGGCTCGATTCATGGCTGAGACTGGGGCATGGTGTGGGGAACGGGGTGAGTGAAGGCAATAAGCAGTGTGGAAATTGGTTGCTTCCCCTTCATGTAATGAAAAGAATATTGGCTGGAAGGTTAAGAGGTGTGTGTTTTATGTGGCTCTGCTACTAACTGGCAATGAGAACTTGGAATGGGGTAATCCAATACAGGACCACGACCCCGTGTGGAGGCAGAGCTCGTGCAGTGTAGCCAGTCCCAAGTGAGATCTGTGGTCAGTTTGAAAAAGAATTTGGCCAAAAAGAAAAAGCACAATGGTTCATTAAAAAATGCTTATATTGACTATGTGTTACAATGGTATTAATTTCAATATATTGGGTTAGACAAATTATACAATTTGTCTTTACTTTTTTACTAATTTGTGTGTCTTTACTTTTTAAATGTAGCTACTAGAAAATTGAAAATTTCACACATGGCTCGCATTGTATTTTTATGGGACAGCGCTACCTTAGACTTGTATTAGAAAAGTAGGTATAGTAATTAATATTTCTGATGAACAATAATTTACTTATGTTTGCTACATCTTTCACAGCCTTCTGGTTTTTAAAAGACAGCAAACAGACTAGATTTTTCTTTCAAGCCTTATCAATTATATTAAAGATACATCATCTGTCACAAAAGTCATGTGTTGAGATTCAGGTGCCACACAGGTACAAAAACAATTCCAGTCCTCAAGCAGCAAATACTGGAGTGACAATGTAAGACATGAAAATACAAACCAATTACTAAGAATAGGAAATTATGATTAACTCCCGCATTAATTTTCTAACAATTTAGTGTACGAAAGGTTTTAATAGGTCCAGAGCACTTCAATTGGGGAGATTATTTCTCATGAGATGTAACAATTAAAATAGGAACAAAGATGAGATCACTGTTTTTAAGGCATGCTTGCTAGTCTGTTTGCTGTCTTTTCTTCTAACGATATTTCCCCTCCCAGCAAAATTGGGTGTCTTAGGGATGATACTGCTCAAGACCTCAGCCATTCCTCCTAAGCCCATGTTGGTCTGCAAGAGATAATGTGGACCTCCTCTGAGGCCATAGGAGGCTATGTTTGACAATCCTGGTGGCAAAGGACAGCAAAGGCACTCTTCAAGGGGAGAAAGAAAGCAGTGTTTAAAACCCCACCTTGGCACCTTGGGGTCTTCCAAATCCACCATGCAGACTCCATTCTCCCTCTTGCCCAAGGACAAACGCCCCCTCAGCAAATGTGACTATGGCATTTTAAACTTATGTAGGAGTTGCAATGATGGATCAATCAAAGTGCCATTGTGCTATTCTAAGTTCCTCTAGGGGAAAAAACCCTTTGGAGAAAACCGCAGAGTGGCCAACGGCCTCTCTCTCCTTCAAAGTTCACCTCCCAGATAATTCAGGAAACAACATCTCAAGGTTCCCCTCTTGGCATGTGTGGTGTTTTTAAATCCTTTCTAAATGGCTAAGAAAGCAATTCTTCTCAGTCATTTGCTGCATGTAGCCCTCCCCTTTCCTGGCACAGACAGTGTACGCACTCTATTAGAGCATTTTTTTCTTCATATAATGGCACCAATTAAATTACCTTGCAGCCCGACCTTAATCTGGCAGGAATGATTATTCCATGAAACAGTTAGGGCTCTAATTGACATGAAGTGCCTGCAAAATATGTCTTTTGCAGCAGCCCCTGTCAAAGTCACATTGATATGCTAATCCCTATAGCTGGCAGAATCACTTCATAAAGAGAGACATTGAAAATTGAATTATTTCAATTTCAGTACCTAGGAATCTAGTGATCTGTCTGTATATGTAACTAAGTAGGTGCAATACTTTATATGGGTAAACAGCTGTACTAGGGCGTTGCCATGGAAACTGCTTGACTCATGGCAGTTGTGTTAGTGATGAAGTCATTAGCAGTGTGAAATGTACTTTGAGGTTGTCAAGTGTAACACTCCAGGAATATTTCAGTGGTATTAGTGGAGCCTTTTCATTTACATAATTTAGGCTTTCACACATGATCTCATTATGGTGCAAGAAAGGAGTGGATTGTGGGGGCAATGGTACCTGGACCAGATGAATCTCTATTACGCCTTTCAATTACTGTTCTTTCTTCTTAAAGAGGGTCCAACAAATAAATCATATGGGAGAAAGATGACTCCCTTAGAACAATGGCTTCCAGATTGGCCTGCATGTTAGACCAGTAAGCAGATTGGAGTGCTTCATCTTGGGATGTAACAGTTACTCTTTTACTGGTGTTTCAATAACACTGTAAACTAGGAAAGAAAATATGAAGGTCAAGATACTTAGTTTTTAAAGTTCAAGAAATTGTTAACCATTGTCATATATATCCTAATGGCCCCTTAGTGATCCCTATGGTAATATCATGTACAAGGAGTTCTAGTTTGAAAATTGTGCTCCAGGTCCAATGGCAAAATTTATATCTCAACATGCCCAGTCCTCAAAATATGACTCAATTTCTTTCCACCTCTTCAAATTTAGTTCTGGATGATTTTTTGCTACTTTTTGAAATTATAACATCCCAAATTAAACTCTAAAGAAGCTACCATGGTTGAGGAAGTAGCTCAGTGGTCTAAGCACCTGCTTGGCAAGTGCAAGCATGCAGGTTTGACCCCTGGAACCGCATGCCGTGCTAGCCCCGGAAATATAGGAACACTGTGCAGACCCTCAAAATGAGCATGATGGTACATGCCTGTAATCTCGACACTGGGAAGACTGAGTCAGGAGGATCACTCTAGGTCCTAGCTGTATACCAAGACCCTCTACCAAATAAGTAAATAATAAAAAAGAACCTACCAAAGGAGAAGTCTAAATAAGTTTTTGGCAATAATTACATTATAAAAGTAAAAGGATACTTTCCCACCTTTCTGAAGCTTTTGATCTGTCAGTACTTACTTATGTGCATGAGCTTATAGCCAAATCTCAGTTTTCAGTTTGGTTTTCTATTTTCTCATCCATTTTTTCACTCATTCATTCATAAATATTAGATCTTTACGAGCTCAGACCAGAAAGTCTTCTAGATAGGGATAAAGTGGAAATATAGTAGTCATAGTTCTTGCCTTTGTGAAGCTCAATTCACGGAGGAGACATATCTTAAAATATTTGTGCAATTACAAAAACCAGAAACAAAGAAAAAACAGAATAATTGGTGGCACCTAATTTAGATTGGAGGTGTAAAACAAGGTCTCCTGTGAAGTGGCATCTAAACTGGGAACTAAAGAAAAAGGACTCAAGGGAGCGTAAAAGGAACCGCATTTCATACAGAAGACAACATGGATTTTGTAACACTCAGAACATAAGAGCTTACTGGGATCAAATAATTTAAAGAAAGTGACTGTGATCAGGGGAATAGTTTACCGGAGGCCTCACCGTGGTAGGGAAAATAGATGCCCCCTTAAAAGGCCATCATGCTTGTCTTCCAGATGAGTAGTAACTTAGCAAAGGCTGCCATCCACATAAGATGAAACTACTTACATTCTCAGAAATGTAAATATGTGCCAATGTTTCAAGTAGCCATGCATTTTTATTTCTACTTCTGTGAAGAGATAGGTGTATTTGTGTATCTCAATGTATGCATGCATATACTCCTTTACATTTTTTATTCTTGCTGGATTACTTTTACAATGTAAATGCTACATAAGTAATTGTTTCATTGTTTTGTTTGTGGAATTATGATAAGAAACAAGTTTGTCCATAAACAGTACAGTTGTGTTTTTTCCAAATACATTTGATCTGCAATTAGTGGAATCCATGGATGCAGAACTCCTGTTTAGAGCATGCGTCTATATTGAGCTATTAAGCAGGCATTAGATTTTACTCAAAACAGTGGTTTCTAATCTATATCATTGAGTCTCAACTAAATTTTTTTCTTCTTTGAACTTCTAAATACAATTGCTTTCTAAAGAATTGCTCTGTAGTCTGTGTGCATTGTCCAAGCTATGAATTAATATTATCCTTTTAATATTAATATACTTGTTCCTATGTGTGATTAATTACAGGACCCTTAAGGATAGGATCTGCTTTTGCTTTTGTTTGTTTTGTATCCTCTAAGTTATCTTTTAAAACCATACTCGTGCTATAGAAGCTTCTGGAAAGAATGTATAAAAGCTAACTAATGCGCAGCATAGTATGCTTTGGCCCTGTAAAATTCTTAAGTGCCTGCTACACCAAACAGTTTTCTACAAAGGAGTTTTGCAAATGGTAATAAGTATATCTGGAAAATAATTTATGTGGTCGAATGTATTTGGCTACACAACACAGCAATTTTGTGCAGGCACACCATGCATCCTTGCATTTTATAAACCTAAAATCCTGCTTTAAAGATCACATTTGAATTTGTTTAACTAAATTTCTGAGCTCAGTTGATCATGGATCTCTTTCTAATCCCTACTCCCTTTTAAACCAAACATTATCTCAGCACCTATGAAATACAGTGTGGGGAACTCAGTTCATTGCAAAGCTTAAAAAAAAAAAAAACTTTGATATTCACTTCTGTGCTTTCCACGTTTGGAACACATGCAACATTTTTTAGTTAGAGTGAATCCTTAATGAACCATTATATTTATCATTTCATCCCATTACTCATTTGTCAGGCATCTATTGATTCCTTCCAGTGAGCAGGCAGTGTACTGGAAGGCCACAGTTCAAGGGAAGGAGCTAGTAAGCAAGCTGACTCTTTCATAGCAGCCTGGTACATGGCAATAGACTTGTGCTCCAAGGCTTGCCAGCCTGTGCTCCTAACAGAGGTACAAGTCCTTCCCATTTTGATTTAAACCAATGGGAGACTGCAATATGTATATTGCAGACAAATATAATATAACATTTAAATCTAAACATAATATAATGTATAAATATAACATTTAAGACTATATATATGCATTATATGCAATATATAATGCATATATTGTATTGGTCAGTTTCCAGCTTGTTTGGCATCACCCATTCGCTCAATATCCCTTTTAAATGTCATTAATGAACACTTTTAAAAGTATTCTCTTTTCTGGGAATAGTGGGAAATGCAGCTGTTCTCTCTACTCTCCATTTGCAGTCTTCATGGTGACTGTGACCATGATGGGCATGATTTCGAATTGCCTTACAGCTGCCCAAGATCATCGTCAAGGAGCTGCACCTCCATTTTACCCTCAGGAGCTTCCTACACTTGAAAAAGACAATTAGGAAAGAGCCCATTACATTTTCTTTAGATGTGCTTCCTAAGGAAAGTTAAGGTGCAGTGACTACTGGGTAAGAATCAGCACATTGCTCGGAGCAATCCACATCCTTTCCGTTAGTCCTCCCAGAGAGGCATGTCATGTTCTGCCCATTTCTATAGCTTTAGCTATTTCTCTGAAGCCTGCCTTTTTGCCTTGATAAATGATTTCAGCAGCAGCAGTTGTGTTGGCCAGAGGAACTAGCTAAAGAACTCCAAAAGTAGGTGAAAACCCAGATTTATTCTTTTTTTTCTCCTTGAATCTTTTTTTTTTTTAAGGAAAGGTCTACACTGTGTTCAGGGTCTCATTACTAGATAGGACTCATAGTGATCCCCCTGTTTACAGCCTCCCAAGAGCTGGGATTCAGGCATGTACCACCATGCCCCAGTCTCAATAGCCATCTCAGCATACCCCAGGGGCAGGGCCGACACAACAGGTCTTGGGATTGAACCCCCAGCCCCTACGCCTGCTTGCAGACACTTTAACTCTTTGAATCTTTTATCCTAAAATTACTTTGTCAGATCCTGACTTTAGCTATATGGTCATGGGCTGCTGAGTTCATCTCTAAGTTAATCATCTGCAGAATGGGATAATAGCTACTACTGATCTCAAAGGCTACTATGAACATTTAAGACAACAAAGAGAAGACACTTGTGGGGCATCTAGCAGGAAGAAAACACTCAAAGAGCATGAGATATATTGTTACTAATTATTTCTTGGCTGTCTTTGTCAAGACAGGTTTGGAATTAATTTTTTTTGAAGTCTCACCCTCTATTTGAGTTAAACAACTTCATTGACAATAGACATGTAAGCTAGAAAATATTTGTTAACTACCCATGGTTTGCAAGTCTTCACACATAAATCAAGGTACTTAGAATAGTGATCCTACCTCCAAAAAGAAGTGCCATGGAATAAAATACCCCAGAGCTCAGTCTTTTACTAGGTACTTGATAGAAATGGTGCAAATATAGCAAAAAAATAGTCCTTGTCTCTCCAGGGTCTTATAACTTTGTTGCTATACAGAGACAACATTTTTTATGCAAATAGCAAGGTATTTGGGGGATCTAATTGAATGCCAAATTGACACTAGAGTATCAGTATCATTAAGCAGAGAAGTCAGATGTGAAACAAACCTGGTTACAACATCTGCCACCTAGAGGTTAATTAGAGATTTCAGGATTAACTGTCTGTCTTGGTCCTCTCCACTGTGGCGGTAACCAGATGATGTGAACTATGTGCTACATCAAGAGCTCCCTCCCCTGAAGAACTTCCTGGTAAGCCTATTAATTATAAGTGTCTGCATTCCTCTGCTGGACGCCTTCAACCAGCTCGCCAGGCCCACTATGCAGACAGAAGTAGACTGCCAGGCTCTGTTCTCAAGGGAAGCAAGGAAGAACTGTGTTCTGAAGAATGATGGCCTCCACTTCCCAGGTTTAGGGAGAAATGCAAGACATCCTCTTTTCTGAATATATTTTTCCCAGGGTAGTCCTCATAAAAGTGTCAGTCTCCCCCATTTCAAATATCCTATTGTTCTTTTCATGTTTATTGTTTTCTTTATGCCTCTTTGATAGCTTCTTTTTTGGGCCATGGAAGGTATTTTGATGCTGAGTTAGGAAGCCAGATGTGAGGCCCTCTATTATTCTGCCTCTTATCTTGATTTAAAGTTACATGCTCCCCTATGGAAGAAAACAATAAAGATACAGTACTGCGAGAGGAAGGAATATGGGAAGATGAATCGGAACCTATTTCATTGGAAAATAAAAGAAGAAGGATATTGAGTATAAACAATCAATACAAGAGCTCATAAGTGACATTCAGACAGTCTATTAACCTAATAATGCCTTTTTAGATGACTGTATTTCCTGAAAGTGAAGAAACTATGAAAAGACAGTCTAAAACTGTGATGTCTCTCAATATGTTGTCTAATTCAGTGTAGCATCATCTTTTATGTATTAATTGTGGCTTGGTTTTACAATTGAATGAGGGGAAGGGCTGGCATCATGTTAGGCCAGATTTGATTTACATTCTTTGACAGGATTCAGATCTGGGGTGGCATTTTGAATATCTAAGGACAAATGCAGGTGAGAGTACTTTCTTAGTAATGATGAGAGCAGGATGCACATCAAGCCTGGATGCTCTGTGTCCCAAGATACCAACAGTGGAGGCAGCTGGGATCAAGTAAGCCCTATTCTAACCTCAGCCTCATTATCTGCTAGTTACAGATTGAGAAAAGCCTCTAAAATTGCATACAAATGACCACTCTGTTAATTTATATTGTTAGGAGGGTATCATAGAATAAAGTACACAAAGGCAAGTGTTGTAAACTTTAAGTTGCTAGATAATGTTAGTGTCAGTCCCTGGATAGCCAGAAACATCGTACCCTACTAGACAAGTAGGGCTGTTCTGATGGAGTCTTTTCAGGGCCAAACTAGATATCTCTGCACAGCAAGCAACCAAATCCAGTGTCCAACCAAACGACATGGCTTCCCAGAATGGGCATCACCCTGAAGGAGAGACTTTATAATCCCATTTAGGAGACAGATAAAATGTGACAAGCCACTCACTCAGAAGGTCAAAATAAGTTCACCTGAAAGACAAAGAGGCATTTTGAACTCTCTGCCTGTGTCTCCATTTTAAAAGTAAATGGAAAAAACATTCAAAGACAAATTTGCTTAAGCCACAGTTGGAGCCATGAAAAATCTATAATCATAATATCTTCTGAATGCTTATTACTTTTAAACAGACATAAGCATCATTTCTTTTATTTCTAACATCATTCTATGTAAAGTAGCAAGGGAGGTAATTTAAGATTTAGGAAAGTGTCTTCCAGAACCATTTGTCTGAGGAGACATCCCAGTAATTGGTAGAATGACATGGGGGAAGCAGATCATCTAGGGCAATTCCTGTTGCTGTTATTTAGAGAAAAGGCTAATGAAATATCCATTTATTTAAACTGGTTTTATTTGTTTTGTTTTCCCCTTGATGCAAATATAACCAGGTCACATGAGACAATCTTCTGGGATTCTTGCTACGCCCATCCATGGACAGTATCAAGAAAGAACATGGTGTTAGAGCCTATTTACTTGTTCCAAATCAGATCATCTCAAAATTTCCTTTTCCTAAGGTGCATTTAGCCCAACTCCCATTCCCTGGCCTGTGCTCACTGTAGCTTAATTTTTCTTCTTCTTGTTTAGACTAGTAAGCCTGATCAAAGATCATCTGTCTACTAGATTTCAGCTGAGGTTACTGTACATAAGAATATAATTAATGTTTGATTATATGTTAACATTATTTTAATTATGAAAACTGAGCAGTTGAATAAAAACACTCAATTCAATCTCTGCTGAAGGCGACCTCTGTGTGTTCTCTGGGTGAGAAAAGGGGAATACTTCTGACCTAGTTCTGTTGCAGCAATGGGAGATCCTACGCCCCCAAAGACCTGGTTTCATTCCTTGTTTTTTAATATGACAATGACATCTCTATCATTCTCAAAAAGCCACTCCTCAAAGTTTTCTTGCATTTGCAAAGATACAATCTGGAGCTGATACACTTGATCCATTGTTTGATAGGACTTTGTTTCATTGTTTTAAAAAAGAAAAGAAGGGTCAGCCAAATAGCTCAGCAGATTAAAATGCCTGCAAGCAGGCACAGGGACCAGGGGTTCAATCCCTGGGCCTGCTGTGCTGGCCCCACTCCCAGGGAATGCTGAGATAGCAATTGAGCCTGGGGGGGTGGTGTGTACCTGTAATCCCAGCTCTTGGGAGGCTGTAAACAGGTGGATCACTATAAGTCTGATCTAGTAG
>NDGN011447451.1:0-13953 GCA_002564285.1 Tympanoctomys barrerae
TTCTTTCTTTCTTTCTTTCTTTCTTTCTTTTTTTTAATGTATTAGGTACAGGGTCTCACTACGCAGCTTGGACTCATAGTGATCCTCCTATTTTCAGCCTCCTGAGTGCTGGGATTACAGGTGTGCACCACCACACCTTGTCTGGGTACACACCCAGGGACAGAGTCTGCACATCATGTGGTACTGGACATCAAACCCTGGGCCCTGTGCTTGCCTGAGCAGGCACTTAGTGTGCTGAGCTTTCTGGCTGGCTCAAAAATCCTAGCTTTTCAAGGAATCACCATACTGATCTGCCTACTGGTTATAACTCCCACCAACTCAGTATTGGTGGAGTTCCTTCTTCCCTATGGCCCCTCTAGTATTTATTATCATTAGTTGATTTCTTGATGATAGCCATTATTTCTGGAGTGATGGAATCTCACTGCTGTTTAATTTGTATCTCTGAAATAGCCAATGATATTGAAGATTTTTTCATATATTTATTTCCCATTTGTATTTCTGCATCTGAGAAGTGTGTGGTCATCCCAGATGTCCATTTCTGGATTCGGTCTTTGAATTTAGGGGGGAGTCTAATTATTTTGAATTCTTTATATGTTCTAGATAGAAGTCCTTTGTCTGAGGAACAATTAGCTAATTTTCTTTTTCCAAATCTGTGAGTTGCGTATATTGGTGGTTTGTTTGTTTGTTTTGATGTGCAAAAGCTTTTCAATAAGATGCTGTCGAAGTTGTTGATTCTTCAAAATACTTCTTATGCAGTTTGAGTTTTGTTCATGAACTCTCTATGTCTATGTCTTCAAGACTTCAACCTGCTTTCCCTTCCAGTAAATTGTTCCTGTTTTAATATTTAGATCTTCGATCCATTTTGACTTTGGTTTAGTGCATAGTCATGGACCTAGATCTAGTTTTAGTCTTTGACATATAGACAGCCAGTTTTTCCAGCACATTTATTAAAGAGACTATCTTTCTTCTGTCAAACATGTTTGTCACCTTTGTCAATAGTAAGGTGGCTGAGTGTGTTTGGAGTTGTTTCTACATTTTCTAATCTATTTCACTCATCCTCAAGTTTGATTTGTTTTTGTTTTTGTTTTTGCCAGTACCCTGCTGATTTTATCAAAGTAGCTTCATAGTATAAGTTCAAGTCAGGGATTGTGAGGCCTCCTACTTTGCCCTTGTTGCCCGTGATTGCTTTTGCTATTCTAGGTCTCTTCTGGTTCTAAATAAATTTTAGGAATTTTAGGAATGATATTTTGTTGAAAGGAAGACAAGAAAAATAAATGTAATGGTATAAATGATATAAAAATAAATGCAATAGCATAATGAATTATTAACTATATTTTTTTCCTTTTGTTACTCATGTAACTATTGAATTCAAAACAAAATATCCACACATTTGCAATACCAAATTTATTTGCCTTTGTTGTTTTTCCCCAAAAGCCCTAAATTTATACATAATTTTTTTTTTCCGGAACCAGGGATTGAACTCTGGCCCTTCCACTTGCCAGGGAAGTGCTTATGCCACTGAGCCATCTCCCCAGTCCCTATACATAATTCTTGATGCTTCTGAATGATGGTCATCTGGCCAAGGATTCGACATATTCTATTTACCAGTATTTTAGCTTGATTTATAACTTTTAAATATTTAAACATGTGGCATGTGGGTGTTTGTTTGTGATCTTGCCTTTGGCTTCACAAATGTTAGGGGCAGGCTTGACAGTTATAATAAACAAAAACATGACAAAACAAAACCAAGCAGACAAAACAACATCATGAGGACCCTGAAGCTGTAGGAGTTGCTGTTATCTCCTCCAGCTTCTTCATCAAAGCTACTGGTTTTTCCCTAAGACAAGCTGCTTATAACCGTGCTGTCTGGTCCCACATGAAAACATTTCCAGAGTGCCAGGGCTATTCCAAAGCACATTGTTTTTCATTGTCCAGTGGAAAAGATGTGCTCCAGATTTAGAGAACCCTCACAATAATCATCAGTTACAGGCTTGGAGAGCAAGCTCACACATGAAGATTAACATGCAATGTGTCTTTTTATGCCGTCATAGAGATGTGCAAGCTTGTACTATTCCAGGTGACACCTGTGAGTATACCTGCTCCCTACCTTAGAAAAATGTCACATGCAGAATGAAAAATGAATGCATTGATATTATATTCCCTCTTGCTCAGCACAGAGCTGCAAAATAAGCAACTACAACTTTATCTGTGCGGATAACTATGCTGTCAAGTTTTGAAAATTCCTCATCTTGGTTCTCCCTGCATCCTTTCAAAGAAGAGGCATAGTTGGGTAACTCAACACACAGGTTTCAGGGCCTACCTGACTCAGATGAAATCTCAGTTCTACCAGTTTCCACTGATTCCTGTACTCAGGAGTGTCATNGGGTTTAAAACATATGCCTATTATGTCCTCCTACAGAATCTAGAAAAGCAGGATCAGGATGTACTCTTGAGGTGGCCGTGCCTACAAGCCCAAGAAGAAACTGTGACATTTGGTTGCCTTGTTTGTTTTTGGTCTTATTTGATTTAATTGTAATTTTTGGTTGAATTGTTTCTTAGGGGAGGTTTATTTTTTGGTTTTGGTGCTGAGGACCAAATCCAGGGCTTCCAGCTTGCTAGACAAGCATTCTATTGCTGAGCCAAATCACCAGTCCCAAAACTGTGACATTTGGATACTGCATGGTTCTCCTTATTTTGGCCATTTTAGTCATATACCTTTTCCTTTTTCCTTCCTACTAAACAGGATTTATGGCAGGCTACAAGATCAAAGAACACTGAAGGAAGATCAGTAAAAATCAAAACAAAAAGATAATTGATGACTGTTGTGATTTGTGTCTCTATGTCCCCCCAAAGCTTCATGCTGTCATAAGGTAGCCTTCTAGAGTTTCTGATTTGATTTGTGGTGCAATACTAGGATTATGGGTGTGAGTACTACACCCACCCTGAGATGGGTGGCCTACATATAATATAAGGAATGAGCCTTGCTTTCTGGCCCCTTTTCCCTTTCCCTCTTGCTGCTTTTGCTGTGACCCCTATTGTCACTCCCACCTCTGCATGTGCTATGAGCCCCTTTGCCATGTGCCATTCTTCCTTGGAGCCAGCCGAGTATGGACTAAAACCTCCACAAACTGTGAGTTAAATAAATCTTTCCTTCCTCAATTTTGGGCATTGGATATTTTGTCTCAGTAATGAAAGAAAGGTGACCAAGACAATGACCTATGTCTACCCTAATCCCATGTATCTAGACCTCATGATCTCTCTCACTTTCTGTTACCCATATATGTTGACAAGAAGTAGCCTCCTCATTTAGCAGGCCAGGTATGGCTTCTTCCAAGAATTACTTCCTTGCTACACACAGCAAGTTTATGCACAACACCTCTCCTCCAATTACCCTTCCTCACATCATGAAAAGAGGGTCTAAAAAGTGAAGGGCAAAAGGCATGGACCAGGAGAGGAAGATCAGAGTTAACCTTAAGAGTGTTTACTATTGCCTTATTGGGTTTTTTTCCTCAATGGAAGTCCTAAAACTCCCTCTAGAAATTCAGAGGTTTTTGGCATAAAAGTTGAAAAAGTCTGATGTCAGAGGTGAAAATACTGTTTTTCAATCAGGCTCAAATTTCTGAAATAATGCTCTGCTCTTACATGTTTTCGGGAAGGATGTTGGTAATATGGTTACAAAATTTTTAGCAGACATATAAAATGGTCATTCTATCGTCTTTGAGTTCCCTCATGTATTCCCACAGATGATTTATAGATTTACTAGATTCAAGCAATCTTTATATCAGACACCCAGAACTTTTTAGATGAGGTATACTTGTTTTCCTGTGCTTTCTTAATAGGTTTGTAAGCCAGGCAAGGATTATGTCTTTTAAATCAAATGTGATGTATTTGTTGGCCCAGGATTTTCAATGCAGGTGCCCTATAAATATTTATTGTTGATAATTAAAAAGAAAACAATGAAAAAAGGTCAAATTTTGTGAGTGTTTTGGGCAAAAGGAAGGGGAGTCAGAAAACAGTAATTCTTGAAAATTAATCTCTATTACTATGATTATTAAAAAAACATGAGTATTAAAACCCAAGCACCAATACTGAGCCCAAAAAGTGCATTGATAAAAAAAAGAAAAATCAGAAAGGAAGGAAAAGAGATGAAAGAAATGAAGGTGAGAAGGAAGGGAGAAAAGAAGAAAAGAAGAAAGGAAGGAAATAAGAAAGGAAAGAGATTAAGATGAAAAAAGGAACAAACCTTAACAATGTAAAAACAATTAGGCTGATCCCCTAAACACATGCAGCACAGTGTCAGTAGGTGGGGAGAAAAAACACTTCATTTCCTTTTCCAGTTCCCTCTGGTTGTTGTAGGCTCTAACCATCGAAAAGCACTTTTTAAAACTCCCCTGTGAACTCCAAGATTATCTTGGTACAGGTACGTATTACTCAGAGCACAGGCTCAATTCCTTAGCAAGGAATAACTAAAATGAGTTCTCTCTCTCTCTCTCTTTACTTGTCTCCTTAGAAGCCCAGGGCTAAGTGTTCAAGGAAAGTAGCCATAACTCACTCTTCCTTGAGTAAGATCCGTGCCACTGTTTCTTTCCATTCCTGAGATGACACTCTTTTTTATATCCTTGGTTGGTTGGAAAAGAATCAAAAGAAGAATATTTTGTGGTACAGAAATATTAGAATTTTAGTATGCATTAAATAAAGTATTGTTGGAACATAACATTAATTGGCTATTTATTTATTTATGTATTTATTTTACTTTTGGCAGAACGGGGAATTGAACTTAGGCCCTTGAGCTTGCCAGGGAAGCACTTATTCTACTGCGCTATCTCCCCAGCCCCTAATTGGCTCATTTGTAGTCAAGTGCTGCCCATTGTGCTCCTGTACTAAAATAGCAGAGTTGAAACACAGACCATAAGGCCCAAAAGAGTCCCAAACATTTCCTATCTGGGTCTGTACAAGTTTTCTGTGCTTAGGTCTCTTGTCCATTGACCATAAAATCCAGATTCCTTCCATTTTTAACTGTGCTTGTTCAGGTTGTTAACCGCTCAGCTGAGAGGAGTCACTTCCTATTGCGGACTGAATTTTGTCTTCTCGAAATTCATATGTTGCGGGCTCTAGCCTCCATGCTACTGAATTTAGACATAGCCTTCAGTGAGGTTCATAGGTTGAGTGAGGTATTGGGGTTGTAGGCTAATCCCACTGTCCTTGTAAGAAAAGGAAAAAACACCCGCACACAGCTCCCCCTCCCTGCTGCCTTCCTAAGAAGACACAAGCAAGCCAGGACAGAGGACTCACCTAGGGTCACTTTGGCTGGACTCTAAGCCTTCAGAACAATGAGGAAGGAATTTTTCCTCCCACCATTGGTGCTCTCCTATTGCAGTAGCCTGTGCAGACCAACATACTGCTTCACCTACATCCTTGGAAACAAGGAAAAGTTAAAGGAAAGAGCAAGTAATTCTGTTTCAATTTTGTTACTGGAAGTTGTGTGTATGAGTTCTCCTCATACTCATTTCTTTGACAAACTTATGAATCAAGAGGAGTACTTACCATCCTACTTTAGGTGCTATGAAGTGGAATGGGCAGTCCACTTGGATCTTAGTTCTAGTTGTTATTTTTATATTATTTGTGTTTTCTGTACTTACATATAGCCACTTTTTAAATTTTGGTGACAAAATACTTGCATTTTAAAAGTCCAAGATAAGTAAAGTAGTATCAAATTTTCTTATTTTGCCTGAATTCTTGGTGAAAAATAAATAGCTCACCTTCCATTACAGATTAAGCAAGGAGAGAGATATAGCTTGCATATCACTTTTAAAAATAGCCCTGTATTGCTTATAGCAGGTTATCACCCTTTCTTATGTGATACACTTGAGAAGTTCTGTGAGGACTGAATTTTGAAGAGCATAAGCTGTTGGAAACTGTTCTCCCTTTCTCAGTCAATAAAGAATAATATTATCCTAGGACATTACTGAAGAAACCATCTAACTTAATGCAATTACCAGGAAATGCATGTCACTGTGCTAGCGTTAACATGCTCTAATGTTTAAGATAGTGGGTGTCTTTAGTGCAAGATTGTCTCTAGAAGTTAAAGGTTAAGCTAAGTAGAATACATTGGGCACTTTGCAGTATACCTCCCAGTGTTGTCAAATCAGCCAGAATGTGGAAAGAAATTAACTATACATATGAGAAAATTATTATAAATTCTAGGGACAAATTTTATAATAAATTTTATAAGATTTATGGGCAATTCAATTAGAATATTTCAAAAATCAGGTTAGAATTCTTTCTCTAAAAGATTAAGGGGCAAAGTGAAAACAGTTTTTTAAAACATTAGAAGAAAATATAGGAAAAGCCTTCTTAAGCAAGACACAAGACAAAGAACTCACAAAGGAAGAGAGTAACATATTGACCCATATTCATTTTAAAATGTTCTAAAAGGCAAAATAGTTAAAATGTAGGATACAATCCAGTTAATGTACTTGTAATGTACAAAACATAAATATATGTATAAAATAATTATATTTTTAAAATCAATGCATCTAAAAAAGATATAAGTAGAGACATTCAATTAATAATACAGATGGGGGCTGTGGAGATGGCTCAGTAGAATGAGCACTTGCCTGGCAAGAGCAAAGTCCTGAGTTCAATCCCCAGTTCTACCAAAATAATAATAATAATAATAATAATAATCANATAATAATAATAATACAGATGGCTCTTAAACAAAAAGGTTCTCAAGAGGTGTATTCTGTTCACCATCTCTCTAGACAAACATTATAAAGACAGGTTATATGCAAGCTGTGTAGCATGTGAGGAAATGAAGACTTGTACTCATCAATGGGGGAGTAGGGTGAAGGGAAATTTGGAAGCGTCTGTCAAAATTTAAAAGCCATCTTCCTTCAGTGCAAGTCCTCTTCCATGTGGCAGTGATTACAGAATACACAAACTATCCAGAAAGAATGGTATACAAGGGTGTTTAATCAGGTTACAAAAATGAAGATTGGAAAGACAGAAATGTTCACAGGGGAATGGGTGAATATACTGTGAGGCTTCCTATAACAAGAGCAGTTAGTTAATTGAACCAATAGGAAAACACTGAGTGAAAGAGTAAATATTCAGTTGAATACTTTGTGTGTAGACTTCTGCACATTATGGTCTTACATTTTTTTTAAAAGTCATAAAACAAAATAGTAATTTTTTTTTTGTCTGTATTCATGTTTGTGAACACAAAGAAAGTGGCTACAAGGGTACACACCAAGGGGGCAATACCCATTTGTTGATGTTTCTTCTGAGAGCGTGATTGGGTTTAGGTGACCTGGAGGGACTTTCACTTGTACTCTGCCCTTTAATTGAGAGTTAATTCATGGAAAAGTCTTCTTTGGATACAAGATGTTAGTTATTCAATTAAAATTAGGTTATAAACAAAGTGAGAAGGCATGTAAGATATTTTTGACCCCTATTCTACTAATTTGCTCGCGAAATTTCTATGTCTTTCATCAATTATGTTGTTCCACTTAAACTCTCCAATACACATAGTTCCACAAAGCAAACTGGCTCACTGTGAAGTAAACTTGCTATTTGTTTATAAACTTACTATGTTGTAAGATTTGGGCAGAACCTAACTTTTATGTATTTAATGATTCATTTCCTATATGACAAGAGATTGAAAAGCACTCATTGTTTTCAACATTTTGACCAATATTTATTCTGAAATGCCAGGGTACCCTGATAAAAGTATCAAAATGCTAAAACTGAAGTATTTTTTTACTAGAAAGTAAAAATTATATATTCTTATAGCTATACTCTAGGTTCAATAGAATGGATTAAAATTTCATCCAAGTGTTCTTAACAAGTTTTTAGCTTTAGCAATAGCAACATACTACTTTCACATTTAAAAAATAGCATGATGACGGTGTATGGTTCTAAGATTGTGGAAAACTTATTATCTTCATTTTATACTTTAGTAAATTTAGGCTCAACCAACATCAAATTAACTAAAATTAATTTCCAGGCTCAAGTTTTTCAACTTCTTGTCTGTTTCCCCCCCTACCTACAAACTACGTACACTTTCTTAAATCTTCTAACAGTGCTTACCTAAAACTGGAATTTTACTTCTAAGCATTATAAGGAGCATTTATTTAATAGACTGACACTGGAATAAAGCATAAGTAATTGAATAAAATTCAATTTAGAAAAGGTGAAATTTAATTGGATGATAACATTTGAATTGTAGATGAAGAAGGTCCTTGTACATAGAAGATGAAACTTGCAGAAATAAAATTTTGATCTACTACAAAATAAACCCCCATTTATATTTTAGAGGGACCATCTGCAGTTTCACTTTTAAAATGGACAGCCTAGGCAATCCTATGTATTACAACAAATACTGTGAAATTCATATTACTGTTAAGTAAAATCCTGAATCACTTGTAATTTTGTTTTTTAATTCTAATTTGTACTCTTTTAAAAATAAAATAAAATGGACAGGTTTTTTTCATTTTAGAATGGATTCTAATTATTAAATTATAGCCTAAAGGAATTATAGATTTTCAGTGATTTCACCTGAAACTTATGAATGTGTATTAATATTCCCCTACAAAATAAAATATTTTTCCACAAAGGTTTTGCTGTATATTTTATTTTACGCTTTAAGAGAACAAATCTTACATATTAATACATGTTAAAGTTTTTTGATGCATTTTAAACTGCATAAATATATTTAAGTGCTAAAAATGTGTTTGTCCTGTAACATTTACAATAGCACACAGCTCAGTGGGCCGACAGAATGTCCTAAAATTGCAAGCAACTACATACATGCCTCTTGCTTTGCCTGGGACAACTGACTCAAAAGGGGAAAACAGTGGGAAAGGTATGTTACAGCTGACTGCTCTGTAAGTTTGCCACCTCACAGACACCCTAAAATACGTGCCTCTTTCCTCCCATGCATTGTCAGTTAGGTGAGTTTCTGTTGTGAAACGTGTTTGCAGAATATCTCAGGGAAGTAGACCTAAGCCCTCTGAAGCCACTCTCCAAGAGCGGCGCCAAGGACGAGATGCGAACTCTGCAGCCGCAAGTTATATAATAAAAGAGAACTGAGGACAACCCGCAACGTGGTGAAATGACAGCGTGTGTCTATCTGCCTGGTGTGCAGAGCTGCAAACCTAACTCCTTTATGCTTTAGATGGTGTAGCTGCCTGGTTTGCTGTCGAGTACCTGGAGAGAGAGCCGACTTGAAAATTTGAGGATGTGATTAGTTTTGGAAAAACAACAACTGCAGTCTATATTATAATCACTTCTGAGCCATAGAAAAATATCCTTAGCTGGATCCCAGCCCTAACTAGTCATCTTTAGAGGAGAAAAGGATTTAAGAAAATCTTTTGTTCTTTAAAAAGATAAAAGGTGTACAGAAGCGGCACGGCCGGAGACTAGAGTGCAGGTTGCTCGCTGCCCCGGGGCTTTAGTGCTCCTGCCTGAGGAGTCCATCGTCTGAGCAGTCAGTAGCTTTGATCTTTCAATTACACCTCAGTCGTGGCAGCTTAGCTGCTCAGATTCCTTGGGTAGCAAAGTATCCTCCTCAGGAGAATATGGTACCATTCTTTGCTTGCGTTTTGTCAGAGCTCGAAATAGTTGAACGTTTCATCCCCCTTGCTGCTGCAGTATTGACTCTGGGTGTTCCATGTCCTCCCCGCCTCTGTTACCAAGGTTCAGGCGCCTGGGCTCGCCTTGCCCCACTTTGCCTTCTGCTTCCGTCCCCAGCAACCAACACAACCTCTTTGGTTCTGGCCCCCAGAAACACCTATATACCTGGCCTTGCCCGAGAGACCCAGAACATGAGAAATCCAGGGACACCAGAAAAGAGGCTACCGGGCCCCCAAGAATCTCGATCGACACACTCTCTTGAGTTGTTGGCGCAAACCGGAGCTCCAGTTTCATACCCGCTAATCGCGAGGAAAACATAGAGCAAGTCACGGTGGCCTCTACCGCCTAGCCACCAGTGGTGACATTTCCAGCACCCCAGCTAAAACACGGAGTTTGCACCGCAGCATCGCAGTTTCTGGAGCCGGAGCGAGTACTCCCGGGGGCTTCTCCAATTGTTCTTGGCGGCTTCTCCAATTGCTCTCCTAAATGGAAAGGAAACAGCTCCTTTCGCTTCGCAACTGCGAGGCTGGGGTCTCTGGGAGCTGCGTCTGGCTAGGGAGGCCTCCGGACGGGAGGCAGCTTCTCCGCAAGGAGTGAACAGCCGTTCCCTCAGCCCCGCAAGAGCGGACGCTTCCTCTCTCGCGCCCGGGAACCTGGATACCGCGTCAGCAGGATGTTCGCCGGCTGGGCCTGGCGGTCAGGAAACATGAGAAGGCCTCGGCATTCCTGTTCCCGGGCTGCGCACGCCCGTCCGAGTAAATAAAGCCGAAGAGACTGTGGTGGCTGCAGGGATCGCGTTGCAGCCCGCGCGGAGAACATGCGGCGGGTATGGGCGCGTGCCTAGCAGCGGGGCTGGGGAGCCAGCTGCGCCGCAGCAGGTACTGCCGGGCTCGTGGGTCCCCTCCCAGGGCATGGGACGCGGGGCGCAGGACTTTCCTACTCTGCTTCCGCACCCGTCCCGCCCTTCCCCCCACCTCTCTCCAAGGTCCGCTGGGGACGAGCCTCCGTGGCTGCCAGGGCTGGCTCGAGGGTCTGCAGAGAGCCAGGGCGCCCACCTGGCCGCGCCTCTTGGGCTTTAAAGTTATTGGCGGGCATTGGGCGGGGCAGTTCCGCAGGCAGTGAGCGCCCCAGCACAGTGTGAAGTGAATCAGGGTAACTGGGGCGCAAAAGAGCCAAACAGAAGCGCCGAGTGCCCCACGCAGGAGCGGGAGGAAGGATTTAGGGACGGGCCCGACGCCTCTGGCCTCTTTGCAACGGATCAGGCTCTCAGACCTTTGTCGCCTCCTGGATCTGCAGACCCAGAGAGCCCCGGGTATCTGCGGCTGCGTTCTTTGCGTGGAGAAGGTGCGAGGTGGTAAACAGGGTATCTGCTGTGGCTTCGCTAGGAGAAGCACGCGGTTGCCTGTAGGAGGGCAGGACTGGGAGGGGACAGATGGAGGGGTTAGGGAAAGCACGCCTTTACAAATAAAACAGCATGAACCCAAATCAATGAGCGCCTTGATGGGAAAAGGACGAGGAGCACTAGCGTGCTTTGACACTTAGCTGAGGCTTTGTGCGCTTCCTGGCACGTATCTGTCAGCCCAAAAGGCCTTGGTCTTAGGGGACGCAGCAACGCAGCAGCTGGCCGAGGTCTGACAACGGCTGCCCTTTAACCGCGGTGGTGGCCGCTGCTGTGGACTGAGGGCGGGGCGCGGGCTCTGGCAGAAGCTGGGGGGAGGGGATGGAGGGGTTGCCTGCCGCAAAGTGAAGACTGCTGAGGACCAGAGCCTTGCCCTCAGGCGCTAGGTTGCGCTGGGCGGGGCGGAGATCTGGTGCTTCCCCAGGAGCGCGGGCTGGACCCCAACGCCTGCGAGGGGCGTGCAGAGGTTCCAGGCCGCGGATCCAAGGTGAGCTGCAGGATTCGGAGCCCGCAGCCGCCGCTGTGAGGTGCGACGCACCGCCGGCCGGAGGCATCCTGCCTTAGGTCGCTGACACCTTTACATCCCAGAGCTCCCAGCTCTAACACGCTCTACAGAAGGTCAAGGTTCTGGTAGCAGTAACTCTTGGGGGTCGAGAACCCGAACTCAGACCTGCCCTTCCATGAGCGTTCTGGGGCGCACCTGGGGGCAATTGCTCAACTTTGGGAGAGTGCGGTGCCTTTGTCCCAACACCGCTTCACTTTCGGATGCTGAGACTCGCATCTAATGGTTCCCTGTTCGCATCCCTTTATTGGGAGAACTTAGCCAGAAGCTGCAGGGGTTTCAGCCAGGAATCCAAGATCTAGAAAACATGAAAATCCCTGAATCCCGGCACGGCATGCGGCTCCTTAACTGGGCCCTGAGGATGCAGTTGTTCGTATTACCCCCAAATGTGCCCTTCTACCCCACCCCTCTGACGCCTCGAATGGGGGCCCCAAGAAGCTTGCGTTGTAACAGAAGGGCACACGAGGCACCTGGTCTGCGCTGCAGAACTATCCCTATCCCCAATGCTCTTCTCCGGACCAGGAGGATCCTTTGAGCATTTTTCCCTTTGCCCCCATAGGTGCATTATTTCTGTTTGAAGCTCCAAGAGTTAGGGATGGAACTTGATGCCCAGAAAGACGGGCTGGGATCTGTCCTGAGTAACAGTGTCTGGGTGGGAGGGTGGAGAGCCAGGTAGGAGAGGCAGGGGTTCCCGGGTCCGGTAGCTGCGGGCCTGCCCCGCCCCTGTGCGCCGCAGCGCAGCGCTCCCGCCTAGTCCAGGGGCCCGAAACCTATAGGAATTTGAGCGCTGTCCGGCGGTAACGCGATGCACCTTGGTCTCCTAGAACCCAAGCCCTGTTGCCGAGCTCCTGGCCGCCGGGTGCTGAGGAGCTGTGGCTGCGCCGCGCGCTCCTGCCTGCCGGCACCATGAACACCATCGTCTTCAACAAGCTCAGCGGCGCAGTGCTTTTTGAGGACCGAGGCGCTACGGAACGCGAGAGAGGCGGCCGGCCCTACAACAGCGTCCTGGACAGCCCCCACACCCGCCCCGAAATGGGCATTGCCGGCGGCCCACCCCTCAAGGACAACCTCGGCCTGAGACACCGCAGGACCGGGTAGGCTACCGGGGTCCTCCTGCCTGCAGCCGGGAAGGATGGACTCGCACGCCCTTGAGTCCCAAGGTTTTCCCAAGAAGGAAAGTCCGGTCACCTGGGGTTTGCATGTCCTTGTTTTTTGAATTTGGAGTCTCAAAAAATGGGCAGCCCATTCTTGAGAATCATTGAAAAGAGGCTTTGGCACAAGACTAAGTCAGGGGTCGGGGAAGCCTACCGGTCCTCCGACACCTGGACCTCAAACAGTCTCTCCCCCTAGTTCATACAGCTGGCTGGCGCAGCAGTGAACGGGATGCGTAGGAGCAGGGTCCCGGATCCTGGGGTCAGGCCTCGGGGGTCTCCTTTTCTGTTCCTGTGCCCGGGACTGGAACTGGGAAGGTCGTCTCTGCTGGGCATCTGGGGCGGGCGCTCTGTAGGCCGCGGGTGCCCAGAGGCGAGGCGGGGGCTACCTGCTCACGTGCGGGGCCAGGTCTGGGAGGCCGGGGAGGAGCCGCGGTTCTGGCCGCCTCCACCTGAGCGATTGCATCAGCTACTTGCTCTGCGGCCTTGTTGGTTAGTAAAATAGAGATTAGGTTTCGTCCAAAGTTACTACCAGGCTGTTCGGCTGGAATTGCTTTTCAAAATGTCTAAAGAGGCAGGCGCCCGGAGGCAGCAGCGCAGGCGCGCCAGCTTACCCGCCCGGGGCGCGCTGCCGGAGCGCTGCGACACCTCCCGGAGCAGCCCGGGAGCGCAGCGCGGGCGTGGGGTCGAGGCTACTTCTGCTGCCTCCTTTGGATATGTTTTTCCTGGGGCCTTTTTACATTACCTTCTAGGACTGAACTTTCATACTTTCCACTCTGCCTTCATCAGGAAACGGCTCCCCTCGAATGTTTATTAGGTTGTGTATCCTTGCACAAACCTTTCTTTCTAAAAGAAAGTTGCCTCCCTTTCCCAGAGGATCAAAAGAAGTAGTGGAGACCTCCGACGACAGCTGGGCAGTTGCATCCTTTGCTCTATCCCTGACGCCCGCTTGGCGACACTCCCCTGATTGCAGGAGACGGGAAGGGTGTGGGGGCGGTCTGCTCTTCAGATCACTTTAGCTTTATCTCCCAACCCCCTAACTTTGAGGTTTAGAATATTCTCAACGTTAAAATCAACTTAGAGCACTGTGCTCACACCAGTGACGCCTGCGACTAGCAGGATAGAGTGACTTCCTTCCCTAGCCTTGTCTCAACCTGGGGTGGGGAAGGGTGCTTCTCAGAGCTGGGGCCCAGGCCTCCTTTCCT